>CAUYPK010055662.1:0-46613 GCA_963574355.1 Loris lydekkerianus
TTCCATTAGCTAAACATGTAAATGGTTAAAAATCCTGAATCCTCATACTCCCAAACCCCTGATTATAAGGATTCAGGATTTATAAACATTTATTTACAAGACTTTACTGCCTTAACTGGGGTTTTCACTTAATTAAATGTGTCATTAAATATTGTGGGTTAAATAGTTCAGTGGAATACAGTTCAGTTCAGCCACCTACCTCTTCAACCGCAACTTGTGGACTGAGCTGAAGCACCGCCCCCTCAAGCAGACAGCAGAAGACGACTGGAGACTACATGCGTTTGATTAGGTGCATGTGCACCGAATCAAATAACCTGTATGACCTGAGTATAAGCCGAGTTCGGGTTTTTTGGCACAAATTTTGTGCCAAAAAAACTCGGCTTATACTTGTGTATATAGGTAATCGAAGAGATTTTAGACTTAAACATAACCATTCAACATTTGGATTTAACATACATCTACAGAACATTTCATTCTAACAAAATTGAATACACATTCTTCTCATCAGCCCACAGAACATACTCCAAAATCAATCACATCTTATTCCTTGCATCTTCTCGGACCACCATGAAATAAAAGTTGAACTCAGTAACAACAGGAATCTGCATACTCATACAAAAACATGGAAGTTAAATAACCTCATCCTGCAAGATAGCTGGGTCATAGATGAGAAAGAAGGAAATTGCCAAATTTTTGGAACAAAACAACAATCAAAACATGAAATGGCATCAACCATACAAAATCTTCCTAAAAAGCAAAGCCTGGGACCAGATGGCTTCATGTCAGACTTCTACCAAATCTTTAAAGAGGAACTAGTACCTATATTACTCAACCTGTTCCAAAATGTAGAAAAAGAAGGAAGATTACGCACACATTCAATGAAGCAAACATTACCCTGATCCCGAAACCAGGAAAAGGCCCAACAAGAAAAGAAAATTATAGGCCAATATCACTAATGAATGTAAATGCAAAAATATTCAACAATCCCTAACAAACAGAATCCATCAACTCATCAAACAAATGATACATCAGGAACAAGTTGGTTTTATCCCAGGGTCTGAAGGCTGGTTCAATATACTTAAATCTATAATTCAGCAAATAAACAAATTACAAAATAAAGACAATATGATTCTCTCAATTGATGCAGAAAAAGCTTTTGATAATATCCAGCATCACTTCATGATGAGAACACTTCTGAAAATTGGTATAGAAGGGCCATTTCTAAAACTGATAGAGGCCATCTACAGCAAACCCACATCCAATATACTATTGAATGGAGTTAAATGAAAATCTTTTCCACACAGATGAGGAATCAGACATAGCTGCCCATTGTCTCAACTGCTCTTTAACATTGTAATGGAAGTTTGAGCCATCACAATTAGGGAAGAAAAAGCAATCAAGGGAATCCACATAGGGTCAGAAGAGATTGAACTTTCGCTCTTCGCAGATGATATGATTGTATATCTGGAAAACACCAGGGATTCTACTACAAGACTCTTAGAAGTGATCAAGGAATCCAGCAACATCTCAGGTTACAAAATCAACATCCATAAATTGGTAGCCTTTATATATACCAATAATAGTCAAGCTGAAAAAACATTCAAGGACTCTATTCCATTCACAGTATTGCCAAAGAAGATGAGATATTTGGGAGTTTATCTAACAAAGAACGTGAAACATCTCTATGAAGAGTACTATGAAACTCTAAGAAAAAAAATACCCGAAAATGTTAATGGAAAAACATACCATGCTCATGGCTGGGAAGAATCAACATTGTTAAAATGTCCATACTACCCAAAGCAATAGACAATTTTAATGCAATCCCTTTAAAGCTCCATTGTCATACTTTAACGATCTTGAAAAAATAATACTTCGTTTTATATAAAATCAGAAAATCCTCAAATAGCCAAAACATTACTCAGAAATAAAAAACAGAGCAGGAGGAATCACGCTACCAGACCTCAGACTATACTATAAATCAATAGTGATCAAAACAGCATGGTACTGGCACAAAAACAGAGAGGTAGATGTATGGAACAGAATAGAGAACCAAGAGATGAACCCAGCTACTTAGCATTATTTAATCTTTGACAAGCCAATTAAAAACTTTCAGTGGGGAAAAGATTCCCTATTTAACTAATGGTGCTGGGTGAACTTGCTGGCAACCTGTAGAAGATGGAAACTGGACCCACACCTTTCACCATTAACTAAGATAGACTCTCACTGGATTAAAGATTTAAACCTCAGACATGAAACTATAAAAATACTTGAAGAAACTTCAGGGAAAACTCTTGAAAGAATTGGCCTGGGTGAATATTTCATGAGGAGGACACCTCACCTCAGGCAATTGAAGCAGTATTAAAAATACATTACTGGGACCTGATCAAACTAAAAAGCTTCTGCACAGCCAGGAACATAGTGAGTAAAGCAAGAAGACAGCCCTCAGAATGGGAGAAAATATTTGCAGGTTATACTTCCGATAAAGGTCTAATAACCAGAATCTATAGAAAACTGAAACGTATTAGCAAGAAAAGAACAAGTGATCCCATCTCAAGGTGGGCCAAGGACTTGAAAAGAAACTTCTCTAAAGAAGACAGATGCACAATCTACAGACACATGAAAAAAAGCTCATCATCCTTAATCATCAGAGAAATGCAAATCAAAACTACTTTGAGATATCGCCTAACCCCAGTAAGAGTAGCCCACATAACAAGATCCCCAAACCAGAGATGTTGGCATGGATGTGGAGAAAAGGGCACACTTGTTCATTGCTGGTGGGAATGCACACTAATATGTTCCTTTTGGAAGGATGTGTAAAGAATACTTAGAGATCTAAAAATAGACCTGCCATAATTGCTTTATTAGGTATATACCCAGAAGACCAAAAATCACAATATAACAAAGACATCTATACCAGAATGTTTATTGCAGCCCAATTCATAATTGCTACGTCATGGAAGAAGCCCAAGTGCCCATCAACCCACAAATCGAGTAGCAAATTGTGGAACATGTATACCATGGAATATTATGCAGCCTTAAAGAAAGATGGAAACTTTACCTCTTTCATGTTTACATGGATGGAGCTAGAACATATTCTTCTTAGCAAAGTATCTCAAGAATGGAAGAAAAAGTATCCAATGTACTCAGCCCTACTATGAAAGTAATTTGTAGCTTTCATGTGAAAGGTATAACCCAATTATAGCCTAAGAATATGGGGAAAGGGGAGGGGAGGGGAGGGAGGGGGATAGGTGGAGGGAGGGTAATTGGTGGGACCATACCTACAGTACACATTACAAGGGTACATGTGAAATTTGCTAAATGAAGAATATAAATGTCTTAACACAATAACTAAGAAAATGCCAGGAAAGCCATGTTAACCAGTTTGATCAAAATATTTCAAATTGTATTTAAAATCAGCACATGGTACCCCATGACTGCATTCATGTACAGAGTTATGATTCAATAAAAAAAAATTAAAACCAAATCTCCTCTAGACTATGAATTCATTTTTCAGAATGTATGTCTGCTTTTGACGGTTCAACATGCAGTTGATTTCCTTCTTGAATTTAATCATTTCCCAAACATCGATTATGACTTATAACATGACATAATATCTAAACTTATAACTTATAATATTACATAATATTGAAAAAATTTTCTCAATAATGTTTTTGATCTGAATGATATTGATGGTATTTCCTAAGGAAACTACCACCATATAAAGAAGTTATCTAATATTGGAAATATGTTTAGTTCATCAAATCTACTATAACTAAAATGGCAATCCATTCTCCTTAGACACTTGTAATACATATATAATTGTAATTTCAAAAAGGACTTTATCCTATTCCTTACCCATATTTCATATGACAATATACCTTTTGAATTAAAAACACACATTACATTTAGATACCAGACAATAGTATAGAAGATTTAATAGCAAATTAAAAGATGATGTGTTATATTTGTCCATAAGCTATTCCTTTATTGTCATATTTGAGAATTTCTTTTGTATAGAAATTACAGTTGAAAGATTGTCAGAAGACAAAAACCCAGGTTGAAAGGATTAAAAGCTATCCACTGAGGTGCTTTCCCTGTTGGCTTCTTAGATGGTTTTTCTGTCAATAAAACAGAATAGACAAGAGCTCAATTTCATTTCAAGTGGAGGAAATAATTGAATCAATACTAAAATATTTTGATACATACTGCCAGTTGAAGAAACTTTTTCTGGAGTCTCTAAAATAGAACAAAGAAAAGGTTCATATTATAAAGTGAAAAGCATTCACCTGTTTCCACCCTTCCCTCTCTGGTGGTCTGGAAGCCCACCCCCTGCAGAGAGTGGAGTATCCACAGTTCCTTGCTAGGACTGGGCATTGTAGGGAGCACAGCAGTGCAGCTGCACTAAAACTGTGACTTGAGTAGTAGTGGAGAGAGGGACAAGGGTAGAGTGACTGGCCCAGCACCCAAAAGTGTGTATCAGCAACAGATGGAGGATTGGGAACCTGCACAGAGGCGAAGGAACTCACAGAGGCACCTGCCATGCTGCAGCAGCAATAGTAGTGTGATCCCACAAGACTCAAATTTTGGAGCATCACCTTCCTATTTCTGTGGACTACCAGAGGAAGCCAGACCTCACCCTCCCTGGGTACCAGAGAAGCAGTGCAGCTGGGGCAGAGGCATGGTTTCTGAGGGAGAAAAACATTTGCTGCACCATTAATCTCTGGTTCAGAACAAAGTCAGGTGGAGCACTCCCCAGTTTCCATTGAGCACCAGAGGGAGTTAAGCTTCCGTTCTCCCTGCCAGCTGGTGGAAGAGTGTGGTAGCCTCAAGGCTGAGGAGGCATTGACTCCCCTTCGACTCTTGCAGGCACAAATCCCTGGTGCATTAATTGATTGGAGTGAACTAGGTGACAGTTTCGTGGGGTAACTAGTGACTGAGTGTATTGGAGGTTCAAGGTGGGGAAGGAGGCACCAGCCTCCCTGCACTAACTCTTTTGCTGGGTGGGCCTTTCTGACTCCACAGAGCACCTGAGTGAGCCACCCTGACCTGCCAGTGGACCCCTGCTGTCTACTAGCTGGAGACCTGTTGAATTCTCCCACTTGATCAGCAATTGTGCTGACCAGGACAATTGGTTTGGAACTATTGACCTGGGCTGGTGACCTGAGGACCCTCCAAGGTTGAGCCCTGGTTGTGTTGTAGTGGGAGGGTCTGATTCCCCACTTCCATTTGTTGCCCATGGGGGTGGAGTGTCTTAGTTGCTTTTATTTCTCCACAGCTGAGATATCATCCCAAAGCCACAGATTCACTACGATTGGATAGAGACAAGCTGAATACAAGACATAGCCACCTAGCCCCATCACACCAAGCAGGTCCCCAGAGTCTCAGGCTGCAGTACTGAATGGGACCTTTGTAAAACTGTAGGGGAAAAGCCACAGTCACTAGTTCCAGCTCTTTGGTAAACAGCTGGCTAATTACAACTCCAGGAACCCTCAATCCAATTTCACCTTACCAGCTTCTCTAGCCAAACTGTGAAAAATAATTATGGGGAGGAATCAGCAGAAAAACTCTGGTAACATGAATAATAAGAATAGATCAACTCCCCCAAGGAACAACAGATGAGACACAGCAGAAGATGCCATTCATAAACAATGGCTGAAATGTCAGAAATAGAGTTCAGAATGTGGATGGAAAAATAAGATTAATAGAATGGAAGTAAAGTTGGAATTAGAAATTCAAGGAATACTTCAAAAAGAAATCAATAAATTCAAAGACAAAATCTCCAAAGATTTAGACACAATGAGGCAAGAAATTGTAGTTCTTGAAGAACTGAGAAATATAGTAGAATCCCTCAGTAACAAAATGGAGCAGGCAGAAGAAAGGATCTCTGATATTGAAGACAAAGCTTTTGAATGCTCCCAAATGCTCAAAGAGGCAGAGAAGTAGAGAGCAAACATGGATCATTCCCTGAAAGAGTTATGGGGCCACTCCAAAAAAGCAAACATTCACCTTATAGGAATTCCTGAAGATGAAGAGGATGGTTCTATAGGCACTGATACTCTACTCCGAGATGTAATGGAGGATAACTTCCCAAACATGGCAAGAGATGTCGAAATTCAGATAGCAGACAGTTGTAGGACCCCAGAGCAACTTAATCCAAATAAAGCATCACCTAGACACATTGCAATTAACTTTGCTGAAGTTAATATGAAGGAGAAAATTCTGCAAGCAGCCAGATATAAGAAAATCATAACATACAAGGGGAAGAATATTAGAATGACTGCAGATTTGTCAGCTGAAATTTTTCAACCCAGAAGAGGATGGTCATTGACCTTCAATTTTCTACAACAAAAAAACATTCAGCCCAGGATCCTGTATCCAACTAAACGGAGTTTCATTGGTGATGGAGAAATCAAATACTTTAATGCAATACAATGTTGAAGAAATTTGCCATAACTAAAGCAACTCTCCAGGATATTCTCAGACGTGTTCTCCACAATGACCAGCACAATGCTCCAACACCAAAGTAAAATCACTCAGAAATTTTTTAACAAAGCCCAACTTCAACAGTGGTGAAAAGATTAAAAATGTCCACTGGACATTCAAAAATCATGACACCTAACACACTACCACATTTATCAATTCTCTCAATTAATGTGAATGGTGTAAATTGTCCTCTAAAGATGCACATGTTTGCTGACTGGATATATACACTCACACTAGATATCTGCTGCATACAAGAATTTCATCTTACCTTAAGGATAAAAATAGACTCAGGGTGAAGGGATGAACATCTGTAATTCAGGCAAATAGAAATCAGAAAAAAACAGGAGTTGCGATTTTATTTGCAGGTATAATAGGCTTTAAACCAATAAAGGTAAGGAAAGATAAGGATGGTCACTTCATATTTGTCAAGGGAAACACTCAATATGAAGAGATTTCAATTATTAACATTTATGTGCCCAACCAGAATGCTCTTCAATTTATAAAGGAAACCCTAACAGACATGAACAATTTGATATCTCCCTGCACCATAATATTCAGAGATTTTTAACACCCCTTTGGCAGTTTTGGATAGATCCTCCAAGAGCAAACTAAACAAAGAAATATTAGACTTAAACATGACCCTACAACAAATGGACTTAATAGACATCTATAGACCATTTCATCCTAATAAAACTTAATACACATTCTTCTCATCAGCCTGTGGAACATCCTTCAAAATTGATCACATCTTAGGTCACAAGTCTATCCTCAGCAAATTTAAAAGAATAGAAATTATTCCTTGCATTTTCTTGGACCATCACAGGACAAAAATTGAATTCAACAACAACAGGAATCTTCATACTCAAACAAAGACATGGAAACTAAATAATATTATGCTAAATGATAGCTGGGTCATAGATGAGATTGAGAAGGAAATTATTGAAATTTTTGGAACAAAATGACCATGAAGGCACAAGTTATCTGAACCTGTGGGATATTGCAAAGGATATTGCCAATTTCCTAAGAGAGAAATTTATAACATTGCAAACCTTCCTCAAGAGAACAGAAAGAGGAAGTCAACAATTTACTGATACATCTCAAGCAACTGGAAAAGGAAGAACATTCCAACCCCAAACCCAGCAGAAAAAAAGAAATAACCAGAATTAGAACAGAATTATATTAAATGGAAAACAAAAGAATCATTCAAAAGATCAACAAATCAAAAAGTTGATTTTTTGAAAAGATCCACAAAACTGATAAACCTTTGGCTAAACTAATCAGAATAGAAAAGTAAAATTCTTAATATCATCAATCAAAAATGACAAAGGCGAAATAGTAACAGACACCTCTGAAATTAAAAAAGTCCTTAATGAATACTATAAAAAACTCTGTCCTCAGAAATACAAAAATCTGGAGGAAATGGACCAATACCTAGAAGCACACCACCTTTCTAGACTCAGCCAGACAGAATTGGAAATGTTGAATAGACCTATACCAAGTAATGAAATAGCATCAAGCATATGAAATCTTCCAAAAAAGAAAAGTCTGGACCAGATGGCTTCACATCAGAATTCTACCAACTCTTTAAAGAGGAACTAGTGCTTATATTACATAACCTTTTCCAAAACAGAAAAATAAGGAATACTTTCCAACACATTCAATGGAGCAAATATCGCCCTGACCCCCAAACCAGGAAATGACCCAATAATGAAAGAAAATTATAGACCAATGTCTTTAATGAATATAGATTAAAAAATATTCAATAAGATCCTAGCAAACAGAATCCAGAAATACATGAAACAAATTAAACATAATGACAAAGTTGGTTTTACCCTAGAGTCTCAAGTTTGGTTCAACATACAGAAATCTATAAATATAATACATCACATAAACAAAATAAAAAACAAAGACCAGATGATTCCCTCAATTGATGCAGAAAAAGATTTTGATAATATCCAGCATCCTTTCATGATCAGAACACTTAGGAAAATAGATATAGAAGGACATTTCTTAAACTGATAGAGGCCATCTACAACAAACTCACAGCCAACATCATATTGAATGGAGTAAAATTGAAAACATTTCCACTCAGATAAGGAATGAGGCAAGGATGCCCATTGTCTCCACTGCTATTCAACATTGTAATGGAAGTCTTAGCCATCATAATCAGGCAAGAGAAGGTGATCAAGGGTATCCAAATAGAGTCTGAGGAGATCAAACTCTCACTCTTCACAGATGATATGATTTTATACCTGAAAAGCCCAGGGACTCAACTACAAAAATCTTAGAAGTGATCAAGGAATACAGACAACAACAGGATATAAAATCAATACCCACAATTCAGTACCTTTTATATATACACCAACAATAGTCAAACTGAAAAAACAGTCAAGGACTCTATTCCTTTCACAGCAGTGCCAAAGAAGATAAAATATCTGGGAGTTTATCTAACAAAGGACATGAAAGCTCTCTGTAAATAGAACTATGAAACTCTGAGAAAAGAAATAGCTGAAGATGTTAACAAACGGAAAAACATCTGTGTCCATGGCTGGGAAGAATCAACATTGTTAAAATATCCATACTACCCAAAGAAATATACAGATTTAATGCAATCCCTATTAAAGCACCACTGTCACACTTTGAAGATCTAGAAAAAATAGTACTTTGTTTTATATGGAATCAGAAAAACCTTGAATAGCCAAGACATTACTCAGAAACAAAAACAAATCAGGATGAATCACACACTATCAGACTTCAGGCTATACTATAAATCTATAGTGATCAAAACAGCAAGGCACTGGCACAAAAATAGAGAGGTAGATGTATAGAACAGAATAGAGAACAAAGAGATGAACTCAGACACTTACCATAATTTGATCTCTAATAAGCCTATCAAAAAAAAATGGGGGAAAAGGTTCCCTATTTAACAACAGGTGCTGGCTGAATTGGCTGGAGACATGTAGAAGACTGAAACTGGATTGACACCTTTCCCCATTAACAAAAATTGATTCTCATGGGATAAAGGATTTAAACTTAAGACATGAAGCTATGAAGATACTTGGAGGGAGTGCAGGGGAAACACCTGGTGTGGGAGAATAGATTATGAGGAGGACCCCGGGCAATTGAAGCAACATCAAAAATATATTACTGGGGTCTCATCAAACTAAAAACCTTCTGCACATCCAGGAACACAGTAAGTAAAACAAGCAGATAGCCCCTAGAGAGGGAGATGATATTTGCAGGTTATGTCTCTGACAAAGGTTTGATAACCAGAATCCACAAAGAACTCAAACTTATTAATAAGAAAAGAACAAGTGATCCCATTTCATTGTGGGCAAGAGACTTGAACAGAAGCTTCTCTGAAGAAGACAGGCACATGGCCTACAGACACAGGAAAAAATGCTCATCATCTTTAACCATCAGAGAAATGCAAATCAAAACCACTTTGAGATATCATCTAACTCTGGTAAGAGTAGCCCACATCACCAAATCCCAAAACTATAGATGTTGGCATGGATGTGGAGAAAAAGGAACACTTCTACACTGCTCGTGAGAATGCAAGCTAATACATTCCTTTTGGAAAGAAATTTGGAGAACACTTAGGGAACTAAAAGTAGACTTGCCATTCAATCCTGCAATTCCTCTACTAGGTATATATCCAGAGGACCAAAGAATTACTTTACAAGAAAGATATTTGCATCAGAATGTTTATTGCAGCCCAATTTATAATTGCCAAGTCATGGAAGCATCCCAAGTGCCCATCAACCCATGAATGGATTAACAAATTGTGATATATGGATACCATGGAATATTATGCACTCTTAAAAAAGATGGAGACTTTACCTCCTTTATGTTTACATGGATGGAGCTGGAACATATTCTTCTTAGCAAAGTATCTCAAGAATGGAAGAAAAAATATCCAATGTACTTAGTACTATTATGAAATCAATATATAATCACCTACACTTTCATATGAAAGATAAAACAAGGTGGTGCCTGTGGCTGAAGGAGGAGGGTACTGGCCCTATATACCGGAGGTGGCAGGTTCAAACCCAGCCCTGGCCAAAAAATTTTAAAAAAAAAAAAAAAGAAGAAGAAGAAGAAAGAAAGAAAGAAAGAAAGATAAAACATAACTATAGCCCAGGATGAAGGAGGGAAGGGGTGTGGGAGGAGAGGGGAGATGATGGGAGGGAGGGTAATCAGTGGGACCTCACCTATGGTGTATATTGCAAGGGTACATGTAAAATCTATTAAGAGTATAAATGTCTTAACACAATAATTAAGTGAGATGAAATCTATGTTAATCAGTTTGATGTGAGCATTCCAAATTGTATGTAAAATCAGCAGATTATACCCTATAAATGTATTAATGTATACAGTTATGGGTTAATAAAAAAACTAAGGAGAAATGAAAATGTAAAATTATAAGTAATTTATAAATCTAAAATCAAACACTAAAATTTATAAATAAAATGTTCACAAGAAGCTATTTATCTATAAAATAAACCTCATGATGAAATTGGATTTATTACAGAAATAAAGGAATGCTTGGATTCTAATAGAATTACTGGACCATCACTTAGCTTTTGGTACCTTTGAAAGTATTACAGCATGGCTATGCTGCATCAGAGATATTCTGATATAGTTTA
Organism: Loris lydekkerianus; assembly: GCA_963574355.1. Taxonomy (NCBI): domain Eukaryota; kingdom Metazoa; phylum Chordata; class Mammalia; order Primates; family Lorisidae; genus Loris; species Loris lydekkerianus. Next base: position 11,133 of record CAUYPK010055662.1, read on the forward strand.
CAACATTAAGACATTAAGGGAAAAAATTAGGATCATTTCAAGAGATGCAGAAAAATACTATAAAAATTAATATTCAAGCAAGTAAAACACTCTTAGCAAAATAAGGAAAAGAGAAAATGTTCATAAGCTGCCAATGAGGACCAATTAAAACAACCGAAAATAAATATACATAATGATGAAACATTGTCTTTAAAGTCAGAAACAATTGAAGGGGCTCTACTGTTATCACTTATGTTTGACATTTCAATGCAGAATGAATTGTGTATTAATATTAGCAAATAAAAATGTATAGAAGGATTAGATGAAAGATCAAAACTTGCATTTTATTTCTTTTTTTAAGGCAGAGTCTTACTCAGTGGCTCTGAGGTTGAGTGCCATGGCATCATAGCTCACCACAACTTCAAACTTTTGGGCTCAGATGATCCTTTTGCCTCACCCTCCCAAGTAGTTGGAACTACAGGTGCCCGCCACAATGCCTGGCTATTTTTAGAGACAGTGGTCTCGCTTTTGCTCAGGTTTGTCTCAAACTCCTGAGCTCAGAGTGCCTCCCAGAGAGCGTGAGACAGATCATGTTTGGACTTATTGGCCACATGGTATAGAATCAGATTTTTATTGAATTGTAACAAGAAGCACTGAGGAATTAAAGAAAAAGAGGGATTTCATCAGACTTTTTGTGTGTAAAAACAGTTTGGAGTGAAGTAAAAATAGCAGTGGGAGAGAGGTACTAGTTTGGACAAAAAATAATAGTGACCTGAATACTGGACTGGAAAGAGAAGTGAAAAAAGAGAATGTATCACTGCTATCTTTATATCCCTTTGACTAGGAAACTTTTAACCACAGACTAGGTCCAGAATGTCCTGTCCGGGTCCTCTTCACTAACTCCTCTTTTCTCTCCAAAGCTATCCACTGTTCTGACTCCAAACATTGATTACTTTTGCGTGATTCTGAACTTAATATAAATGAATAATTTAAATGCATTCTTTTGGTCTGCTTTCATGGCACCACATTCCTTTTGTTTTTTACAACTTCCACGTTATCCCCTCTCTGTACCCTTTTCACTTTGGCCTCCACAGAACCTTATACATTTATCCCTAAAAAGTATCTTTGTTTTGGGAACCAAAAATCTGATGATGGAAGAGACCATGTTAGTCTTAAGTCACAATTAATTTGAACATTGGTCAATGTACTACTTCTGAATGAGTCACTATTCTAATAATAACTAATAAAAGGCAGGTTGTAAAAATGATACATCTAAGAAACATCTCAACCAATAGTTATTTTGATGCAGCAGCAAACTGGATCACAGTTGTACTTCATTCCTTTCTGTTCTTCTGCTTGAAAGGGAAAATAATCAGGGAAAAACTAGAGATCATCTGAATTTAACTACAGTAATTTATGGCAAATTTTTTACATAGCAGGAATCAAATCTTATCCATAATTTATAAACTAGAGAAGAGAACTTTTAAAATATAATGAATGCAGCTCAGCGCCCATAGCACAGTGGCTATGGTGCCAGTCACATACACTGAGGGTGGCGGGTTCAAACTCTAGCCAGCTAAACAACAATGACAATTGCAACAAAAAAATAGCCGGGCATTGGGAGCCTGAGGCAAGAGAATTGCTCAAGCTTAAGAGTTGGAGGTTGCAGTGAGCTTTGATCCCACGGTACTCTACTGAGGGTGACATAGTGAGACTCTGTCTCAAAAAAAGAATAATAATAATAATAATGAATGCACAGAAACTTTACTGCCCTAGTAAAATATTAGGATTATTATGTTTCCTTTTTGCTTACTGCAGAGATCAGTTTCACATATATCTTTTGGTTGGCACTTAGAACAAGGTGATCCTTTTCTGTAAGGGTGCATTTGTGGATAATTTCCTCTGTAAAAGACACAAGCATTGGTTAGCAAAATGGCTATAAATTTTTCTAATTTTACACATTTATTTATGCAAGTTGTTTTGGTCATTCACTAAGTCATACACATTGAAAAGGAAAAATAACAACTTTTGTCCCAATTTTATGCTAATTTCTTTTGCAAAAAAAACTATTAAGACTGTTCTTCACAGGAGGAGCCTAAACCATCTGACGGTTATAGTCTTGGATAAGCTACAGAAGACAAATTAGATGTGTGTCCAGTGGAATTGCCCATGTGCTAAGCCACCATGTTTTTTGTCATAGACATTATAATTATTTCTTCATTTTATAAATAGAATAAGTAAAATCAAAATTGCAAATGAAAACATGTGTTTATGGTTTAATTTAAAAATACAAAGAATAGGGCAAGGAGGCTCAGGGCTATAATCACAGTACTTTGGGAGGGCAAGATGGAAAGATCACTTGAGGCCAGAAGTTTGACACCAACCTGAGCATCAAGAGAGACCGTATCTCTACAGAAAAAGAAAAAGCTGCAAAGAACAGTCTTTATCTAGGTCTATTTGATGAAGAAGTGTCAAAAAGGCCTACTTTTCAATAATATAAGCCAATACATTTTAATAAGCTTCTTCTTTTTTTAATCTCTGTGTGTGGAAGACTTTTAAAAAGTTTTACTTATCTATAGTAAACAAAGAAAAACATAATAACATGGGTACTATTCCATTAAAGAATACGCCACAATTTATTTATCCATTGGTAGATATTTGGGTGTTCAAGTTTTTTGTCTGCCATAAATAAACATGCTATGAACATTTTGAACATTCATGTGTAAGTCTTTACATGAACACAGATCAACAGTGTGTGAGAATTCCAGGTCCTTCATATTGGAATGGCCAATCTCTAGCTTTTCTAATAGTTCTATAATAGTGCTTATTATTGCTTTAATTTGTATTCATAATGACAAATGATTAGGGATAGAAAGGAGCAGTGGGAAAGTAGGAGAAAAGTCTGGCTTCCTGGATAAGAAAGTTAAAAAGGGCCCTGCAATAAAAAATGAGTTTTGGGAAACTTGTGACTCAATTGACCAAGTATGTCCTATTCTCCACAGAACACAGTTTCCAGCTTATGACACAAGTGAAGTAATGGTCACATTACTACACTACAGAACAGTGGAAAAGTAGCAGGTAGTAATTACGGCTAAAAAGAGAAGGGAAATGGGCACAAGTGGAAACTGAGGTAATGTGTGACCAATGAGTAGACATGGGGGACCAATGGAAAACTTTATAGGCAATTATAGGGAAAACTAAGGTAAGATACTTAAACTTGTATACAGCCTTTGCATGGCATCTCCTCTCACTTGAGAGGGGGGCCCATTCCCAATCTTTCTGGGAAAGTCTATACTTCATTTCAAAGAAATTTGGCTTCTTTTTCTGTTGTGCTGGAGTCCCAGCTGCTTTGTTTCCACTTTCCCTTATCTTACTTTCACTTTAACATGGGCCAACTTGCTACTTCTGCTGAGTGTAGGATACCTCCAGGAATAACCCCATCTCCCTGACAACTGACGAATGATGTTGAGAATTTTTCACGTGTATATTTTTTACTCATATAACTCTGTCAATCTTTTGGCCATTTGTAAGTTGTGAGTTTTCTTAATATTGAGTTATAAGAATTCTTTCTGTATTTCAGAAGTCCTTTATTTGAAATATGTTTTGCTGATTTTCTTTCTGTCTGTGGTTTATCTTCTCATTCTCTTAATGTGTCTTTAAATAGAAATTATTCTTTTATGAGATCCAATTTATCAATTTGTTCTTTCATGCATCATGGTTGAAAAGTCTTTGGCTAACTAGAGGTTGCAATTGTGTTAATATTTTGCTCTAAAAGTTTTCTAGTTTTATATTTTAAATATTGATCTATGATCAATTTTGAGTAATTTTTTTTTTTACATTGTATAGATCCAAGTTACTTTTCCCCCCACATGGATAACTAATTGTTCCAGCACCATTTGTTGAAACAGCCATCTTTTCCCTTCGCATTGCCTTGATGTATTTGTGAAAAATGAGTGGAACATATGTGGCCAACCATATGTGGGTTTATTTCTGGACTCTGTCTTTTGTTCCACTGATCTATTTGTGTAAGTTTTTGTCAGTACTACAATGCTGTGATCATGCTATAGTTTTAGTAATTCTTTAAAACAGTATTAGTGTACCGATGGTCAGTCTTTATGTTGCAGGAAGATGAGGCCCAATGGAGAGAAAGAGCATCCAAACACTATGTTTAAGGAGGAAGAGTTTATTCACCAGCCAAGGCATAGAAGAATTCTAAATAGCCATGCTCCCTGACTAGCTTGGTTTTTCCCATTTTATCTTCAGTCAAAAAGTTTCAACCCATAGTTACCTTTTTCATTGGTCATTTTGAATCAAGTGGGAGAAGCTGTTCCAGCCCCCACAGAACTCAGGATTTCACAGAAGTAGAAATTTCCAGTTTCCAGGAAGTCAAGGCTACAAGAGCTGAATCACTATGGAGAGGATCCTACAGGTGTATCCTTGTGGTCCTCTTGAGAAGACCTGTTCTCCTAGACCTCACCCTTCTCAGTATCCTCTATCATTCCCTCCTTATGAGACTCTATATATATTTTAATTTGGGATCTCAATATCAGTTTGCTTCTGCAGGAGCTGGTATTAATCACTTTTCACATTTGACTTTACATTACTCATTTACAAAATCTAAGGCATAGAGATGTCTCTGATCTGTTGTATAGTTTCTTTCCCAGTTCCCTCTGCTGCCGCACTCCTGTGTGGCACTACAGGCAGTAAACTGCAGAGTCACCTTGCTGAGCTTTCCTATTTCCCTAGTCTGGACCAGCATTCAGATTTCAGGGACTGTGACTCCTCTTGGGTTCTCTACCCAGACCTTAATTGTACCATGGTGGTGGGCTAATATACGTATGAGTTTTCACTTTTCCCCGTGTCGCATCCCTTCTCTCCTTTTCCCAAATTCCAAAGTCCAATTAAGACATGTCTGGTGAGGCGTTTCCTCAGGCTTCAGCTGTGTATTGACCAGTCAGCTCCCAGGATGTAGCTTGTGCAGGGCATGTTGACTGTCTTAAAAGTTCCCTTTGTTTCCCATGGGGCAGTGAAGCTCTCTTCAGCCAGCTGTGATGAAACCAGGTGAGGATTCTTTTCACTTTGCTGTTTGTGTGGTCAGGATGATGGTGGAACGTCCCTTCTACCTTGGATTGAGTGGGTACAGGGTTCTTATCCTTGACCTAGACTTGCTCCCCCAGAGAGAAAGGATGTACAGACATGAAAGACTAAACACAACACAGTTAATTATCCAAGTGGAGATGTTCTTGTTACTCTACCTAGGGCTTCTGCCTGTTCAATTCAGTCTCTACCCATTTAGTAATTTTATGCAATGGTTTAGCAGGCTGTTTCACAGCCTTTCACAGAATTTCTCAGGGCTTTCTTCTGGCTTCTGCATGACCTCAGCTACCTTGCATACATTTATAGCTTTCAGACTCCCTTACGCTGACAAGGACAAAGTGAAGGTTAGGTTCAGTGTAAGACAATGAAACCATTTAGCAGTTACCTACAAACATTTACAAGTTCTGGATTTTAAGGCTAAAGTTTGCACAATGAGAACATTAGTATTCCTACTTACAGACTTAGCACAATTCTAAAAATAATACATAGTTTTAAGAGTCCCTATAGAATTGATCCAAAGTTCTGGACAATTGTTTTTTTAAGAGACAGAGTCTCACTTTGTCACCCTCAGTAGAGTGCCATGGTGTCACAGCTCACAGCAACCTCCAGCTCTTGGGCTTAGGCAATTCTCTTGCCTTAGCCTCCTGAGTAGCTGGGACTACAGGTGCCTCCCACAACACCCAGCTATTTTGTGTTGCAATTTGGCTGGGGCTGAGTTAGAACCCACCACCCTTGGTATATGGGTCTGGCACTCTACTCACTGAGCCACAGGTGCTGCCCCCAATGTTCTGGACAATTTAAGTGAACATTCCTGAACATCAGTTAGGTGTGGGGCCACTTATGAGGTTGTGTTACACTCACACCATTTACTGGGAAATTCTTATTCAGGTTCCAATTTTTCCTGAGGTATCTATATAGGCACAGCAAGATAACATTTAATACTGCACAAATTTTTCCAGTGTAGCCAACAGTTGACCTTTGTTGAGCCTTAAGTTTTCAGAGCAAATATAACTACTGTATATAATTTTATACTCTGGCCAGTCTCTTAATTTCATTTAACATATCAGTTCAGTAAAACCGCTATGAGTAAAACAGTTTATGAGCTGACATTGCAGACAAGGCTGGAATTTAATACAGGTGGGCCACAGCTAATTTCCCTTTTAAACCATTTCTCTCTCTTTAATTTCTCTCTTTACTAAAGATAAATTACAGCAGGACCAACTCAGCCACCAAAATAAACTGTACCTTCAGTATACTGGGTCTGATAATTTGCATAAAGTATAGCAAGAATAATTATTAGCCATCTAATAATTTTCTTCCCTTTAAAATTGGCTTTGCTGGAACCTTTTCTAAGGAATCTCAGGTTAGACTTGAAAGCCTTTTTCAAGCCCAGGTTTCATTTGTGCCATCAGATACATGTATACATTGGGTAAATTCCTCTTCTCTTGAGGTCCCCAAGCACATTTCAATTCCTGGACATGTCAGAAAGCAACCTTCAGGAAATGATCAGGAAATGTTACTGATGGGTATCTGGCCAGTTTTTCCATAGGGCTTTTTTATTTACCTTATAAAATCAACCTTAATTCCTTAATGCAGTTTGGACACCTTTGAAAATGCTATTCCAGTCAAAACCTTGGTAAAATAACCAGTGCCTTCATCATGTCCTATAGAACAAAACAGATTCTTATTGAACTTATGCAAATAATTGTATTGTCAGAAATTAAGAATGTTTACAAATGGCTTTCAAATTCCAGAGAAATCAAGGAGAGAGAAAAAAAATAGATGTTTCAAATTCTGCCTATGAGTATGTACATTGGTGAAAAGCTACAAATAGCTGAAAAGACAAAATGGTTTTCTTGACTTCTGGAAAACAGAACACATAAAGAATCAGCAATGTTTCAAACAAAAAGCCATAACCAACCAGTCCAGTTCCACATAACTGATTTCTGTTCTGTTTGAAGTTAGTTTAACAATACTCATAGACATGTTAATTTTCTAATTAAAGTTCTAGAGGTTTGCTTTTAGTCCAAAGGTATTTAATTTCCAAAGACATCAGAAATTTGAATTCAAGAGAATTCACCATCCTTTCCTAACATTTCTTTTGAAGGACAAACTTTGGACTCAGCCAGTTACAAAAAAAAACACTTTCTGAGATAAATTAAAATTATTACTGACAATATGCACTAAGACAGACCAATATTTTGTAATATTGGAACATACATATAAACATAATCCACACAAAATTAACCACCATTTCATATTTGACAGTATTTCCTAAACATTTTTAACATTCCAAATAAGCCTAATATGTCTTTCTAAGACATTCATTGGTCTTAATATTTCAAAAAGACCAAATTTAGTGTTTGATTTTGGAAGGTTTGTCAAATATCAAAGGCTTAAAACATTAGTTCAAACAAGATTATAAGCCGAAAGATTCTAAAGTCAATACTGGATAGTTAACTGGATCACATGCAAATTCCTTCACAAATTCCCTTTTATGAGCTTCATTTAACTTGCACAGATAATCTACAAACATTCTAAACCAGGGATCCTCAAACTATGGCCCCATGGGCCACATGAGGTGGTGTGATTGTATTTGTTCCCATTTTGTTTTTTAATTCAAAATAAGATATGTGCAATGTGCATAGGAATTTGTTCATAGTTGTTTTTTTTTTAAGTATAGTCCAGCCCTCAAATGGTCTGAGGGACAGTGAACTGGCCCCCTATTTAAAAAGTTTGAGGACCACTATTCTAAACTTTCTGGATTGCCCTGCCTATCGCTTTCTTAAATAAACATTCTGTTTCAGGACAAAATTTACCACACAAGATTCTTTCCTTACACAATGCCATTTTCCTTTCTGTCTAATTCTCTCACTCTCAAAACCCAACTTTTCACAAAACAGGATCACAGTTTACTATGAAGTTAATTATTCACTTGGTTAAACTGATAATTAGAATGTTTAAAAGGCAGAAATTTTATTCTTTGACAAAGACTCAGTTTCTCAAACAATTTAAACAACCAAATTATTACATTTCACAAATGAGAGACATTTGATGAAATATAACATCAATACAGGATTTTCCCACTCAGGGCTACACAGGGAACTCCCATTTTTCAGACTCAAGGTGAGCTCAGAAATCAGAGGCTACACCCTCTGAGCTCTAGCAAGGTCATGAACAAAGCAGCCTAAAACGTTTTGGGTGGCTCTACCCTGATTAGGGAGCACACACCTTAATCCCTTCCCCAGACAAAAACCTCAAAGACTTAATAACCTTACCCAAGGTGAGGGACTGCATTTATGTATTTGCTGAAACATTCATTTAGTTTGTAAGGTATTTTTCCATCTACCAAGTCTTGGCCAAAATATCTCTTAGGGCCAATTATTTGCCCTACACAAAGGACCCAAGCAAGAGACTTCTGACTTGGGTCTCTTCCCCACTTCCAGTAGATCTGGCACTCTCCACTCCCTCCGCAGGCCACTCCATCCAACAACATCCCATTTTATCACTGATCTGTGGCTTATGGGCTCAGTTCTAGAATCCCCAAGACCAAGGACTCACTGAATAAATTCCAGTAACAAAACCATAACACAATCATCCTTTCTGATATCTTTTCATCCCCCCTCCCCCGCAAGTCTCACATGGCCACCTGGCCGCCAAAGACTAGACCTGTGTCTAAGACAGAAAAAAGAAAACCTGGAACATTCAGTTTCTCTCAGAATAACCAGGGGGCAAAGTAGGAGCAGGGAAGAAGGGGCCACTCACACAATCATTTAGTTCTGTGATGGGGAGGGGGGTAACGAGGGGGGTTGTGAACCTGCTTCAGTCAGTCTCCAAGCACTCACATGCACACAAATTCAAACGATTTCTTTACCTGGGAAGCCTCAATTTCCCACTCCAACTGCCATTTAGCCTTAGGAGGCAAACCAACACCTCCCTGTGAGTGGAGGTCCAACCCCACCCTCCAAGTTCATCTCAGTCACACCATATCCATACACTCTTCATATACCTCTCAACAGGTCTACCAGCAATTTAATGCCCCAGGGGTTTATCAGATGACCGCTTCCACCCAAATGCTGGGAAACCCAGATCCATCGTATCTTGCCTTAGACATCTCCCCGTGCAGGTACCAGTTCCCGCATGCCAGTTCCTCCTGATGTTTGACTCCTTAAAGACCCACCAAGGGAGTTCTTTCTCTGCCCAGCCAAAGCATCCACATAGGGAAGCCAAGTTGCCTCGCTGGCTGCCACAGTTGTTCATATCGCCCAGGCTTATCAGGGACCCACCACGTGGGTGTCCAGAGGATTAGCAGCAATTACCAAGTGCATGTTCTTTCCTTGGGTGGTCTTGCTTCCTGGTCAGGGAACCCAAAATGCTGCAGAAAGATGAGGCCCAATGGAGATAAAGAGCACCCAAACACCATGTGTCTAAGAAGAAGAGCTTTATTCACCAGGTGGGAGCTTAGGGCATAGAAGAATTTGAAATGGCCACCCTCCCCGACTAGCTCCATCTTTCCCTTTTTATCTCCAGGCAAAAAAAATTCCAACCCATAGGGACTTTTTCTCATTGGTCAGTTTGAATCAAGCAGGAGAAGCTGTTCCAGCCCCCACAGAACTACAGAATTTCACAGAAGTAGAAATTTCCAGGTTCCAGGAAGTCAAGTCTACAAATTCCCAAGAACTGAGTCACCATGGAGAGGACCCTGCATGTGTGTCCTTGTGGTCTCCTTGAGAAGACCTATTCTCCTAGGCCTCACCATTCTCAAGTATCCTCTCTCATTTATAATGAAATCGTAGTATTTCAGTAAGGATTAAATTTATCTCACACTTTATCTGCTTTCTTTCTCTGCCTAACACTCTTACTAGCATGTCCTCAGGTCCCCATCCTCATGGATTTCTGTTTACACAAACCACTGAAATGAGCAACTCAAAAGGGAATGTAAATTCTTTCTTTTGACATTTTATCAGCTCGCTCTCTCCTTCTGAAAGATAAAATAAACTTGTACTTTTATATCCTAATCTTAGCATAGAGAAATTCTTTTCTCCTCAAAGAGCACCTACTGAGCTTTCCACCCTAACAATTAGCCCTTGAAACTCATACTTTTGACAAGTCTAAGTCTTTGCATTTCTATATAAATTTTCTGATCAGCTGATCAATTTCAACAATAAAAATTCTCCTGGGATATTTATTAGGATATGTATTGAATTCACAGATCAATTAGCAAAAATGATATCTTAACCATACTGAATCTTCTAACTCATGAACAACATATATCTCTAAAATTATTTGTGTCTGTCAATTATGTCATGGATATTATATAGTTTGCAGTGTACAGGTCTTCAGACAGATTTACCCTTAGATAATTTACATTTCTGAGGTTGTTACAAATGGTATTATTATTTTAATTCAATTTCTGACTGTTAAAGTGAGTGAAAATGAGAGTCTTAATTGAGGTTTCTTAAGCCAAGATGTTAAAGACAATTCTGGAAAAAGCACAGCCCACAAAATACATGTTGAGGGCTTGTTATCAAAAGGAATTTTTAATACAAAAGACATCCAGTTGGGAAAATGGACAAAGTTGGCTCAAATCCAGCTCTCCAACTTTTAAAGAATGGACCATGAGCCTTGGGACAGGTTGAGGGAGGAGGTGACACAGCTGTGAAGCCTGCTCAGGGGCCTTCAGAATTCAAATCCTTTGTCTTGCAGAAATCCACCATTTCTAGGAAATAACTCAAAAGGCCTTACTTGAGGGAGAGGATTGTAAAAGACATACAGAGGTCACTGGGATTTGTTCATAGAGCCAACATGGTTACAGGCTTTTCACAGAGGAGACTGAGCACTTCATATTTAAAGGGAAAAGAGAATGCACAGAACAGTAGGGGTGAGGGAGGTGAGCAGAGAGGTAAGTGATAGTATTCTGGTGAAGTTTTATTTGGTACTCAGCAAATTGACATAGATAAGATTAACATTCCAAAAGTGGGGTAGAGGAAATAGTCAATGTTGTGATCTTCCCTGGTGGGTAGAAGAGTGATAGTATTTCTTTCTAGGCTTGCATCTGTGCAGATAAACATGTAATTAACATTTCAGAGTTTGTTTAAGCTATAGCCCTGAGGATACAATTGACATACACCCATGTTATAGGGACTGTATATCTTGAAGGGGTTTTTATAGCACTCTTAGTTCTAGTTCTTCAACTCAGAGAATTTATCAACCTCTGCCTTAGAGGTGTCATGGCCTGAAAACTCTCTCCAGGTAGTAAGCTGGGCCAATTACAGGGCTTTTTTTTTTTTTTTTTTTTCTATTTCTTAAAAAGAAAAACAGCCCTTTCTTGCATGACAGCCTGTGTCTTGAAATCTGTTGCTTTATATGCCTGTTTTTGTTTTGCTGTTTTTTCAGGTTGTAAGGTATTTTAGTTCCCATTACTTGGCCAGGAGTGATGTAGTAGTATCCTTGTATCCTTTCAGATTTACCCCTAGATCATTTATATTTTTGATGCTGTTATAAATGATGTTGTGAAGTTCTATTTGGTTCTCAGGAGATCTACATAATTTGTTTGGACCCCCATATCTGACATATTCAAAGCAACATTAGACTTTATTGCTTTTTCATAAAATTTTGACCCTTAAATCCCTGTTCATTGTTTTTCTCTTTCCCTTTCAAATTCAGTGATTAGTCACCTTGAGAGAAAAGATGGCAATGAGAGAGGATACCCAGGAAGGGTGAGGTCTAGGAGAACAGAGGTCTTTTCAAGGAGACCCCAAGGATAAACCTGCAGGTTCCTCTCCATGGTGACTCAGCTCTTAGGAATTTATAGACTTAACTTCCTGAGACCTGGAAATTTCCACTTCTGTGAAATCTTGTAGTTCTGTGGGGGCTGGAACAGCTTCTCCTGCTTGATTCAAACTGACCAGTGAGAAAGATATCTATGAGTGGGAACTTTTTGACTGGAGATAAAAAGGAAAAGACCAAGACAGTTGGGGAGCATGACCATTTTGAATTTTTCTATGCTGTTAGCTCTGCCAGCTGAAATAAATCCTTTCTCTTATAAACATGGTGTTTGCTGCTCTTTCTCTCCATTGGGCCTCATCTTCCTGCAACACTTTTGGTTCCCTGACCAGGAAGCAAGACCACTGAGGAAAGACAGGCTCAGATACACCTAGTAGTTGCTGCCACCTATGATGTGGGGGGGAGGGGCTGATTATCTTGGGCAACATGAATCACTGGGCATGCCAGGGAGGCAGCTTGACCCCCCTGTGTGGACACCTCGACTGGGCAGAGAACAGACCCCTCTTAGGAGGTCTTCAAGGAGTCAAACACTAGGAGGAATTGGCACCTGCACTGGGAGATGTCTAAGGTGACATAGGATCAATCCGGGGTTTCCACTATGTGAATGTCTGAGGGTCCGATCAACTCCTAGGTTTTAGATCACCAGCAGGACTGGTGAGAGGTGTATGAGAAAGTGTGGATGTGATGTGACTGAGATGAACTCCAAGACTTCCCCTCACAGGGCCTAAGGGAATGTGGGTTTGCTTCCTATGTCTAAGGGGAAGTTCAAGTAGGAAATTGAGGCTGCCCAGGTTAAGAAATGGGTTGGAATTGTGTGCATATGAGTGCTTGGAGACTGACTGAAGCAGGTAACAATAAGTGGGGGTTCGCACCTACCCCTGTGTAGGGCGAAATGATTTTGTGAGTGGCCCCTTCTTACCTGCTATGTTCCCTGACCATTCTGAGAAAAACTAGATGTTTCAGGTTTTCTGATTTCTGCCTTAGAGACAGGTTTAGTCCTTGGTGACTGTATGGCCATGTAAGACTTAGGGGGAAAAAGAAAAGACATCATAAAGGATGACTGAGTTGTGGTTTTGTTACCAGAATTTATTTCTTCAATGAGTCCTTGGTCTTAGGGATTTGAGAATTGAGTCCATGAGCCACAGATCAGTGATAAAATGGGATTTTGTTGGACAGAGGGGCATGCAGAAAGTGTGAAAAGCACCAGAGGGAGAAAGCCCACTTCACAGGTCTCCTGCATGGGTCCTTTGTCTAGGAGTAAATATTGACCCTAAGAGAAATTTTGTATAGGGCTTGGTACACGGAAAAGCACCTTTACAAGCTGAATGAGTGTTTTAACAAATAAATGAATGCAGTCCCTCCCCTAGGGCAAGATTATTAGGTCTTTGCATTTTTTGTCCTAGGGAGGGCATTAGGGTGTGTGCTCCCTACTCAGGGTGGAGCCACCCAAATGTTTCAGGATGCTTTCTTCATGGCCTTGCTGGAGTTCAGAGGGCATGGCTTATTTGGGTCTGGAGATAGAAGTCTGATTTCTTAGCTCATCTGAGCCTAAAAAATGGGGAAAAAATGCCTGAGAGGGAAAATCCTGTATCAATGTTATATTCCATACAATGTCTCTCATTTGTAAAATGTAATAATTTGGTTGTTTAAATTGTTTGAGAAACTGAATAATGAATAAGATTCTTGCTTTTTAAATCTAATTATCAGTTTAGCCAAGTGAATAATTAACTTCATAGTAAATTATGATCCTATTTTGTGAAAAGTCAGCTTTTGAGAGTGGGAGAAATTAGACATAAAGGAAATGGCATTGTATAAGAAAAGGATCTTGTGTGGTAAATTTTGTCCTGAAACAGAATGGTTATTTAAGAAAGTGATAGGCAGGGCAATCTAGAAGATTTAGAATGTTTGTAAATTGTCTGTGCAGGATTGAATAAGGTTCATAAAAGGAAATTTGTGAAGAAATTTGCATGTGATCCAGTGACTATCCAGTACTGACTTTAGAATCTTTTGGCTTATAATCTTGTTTGAACAAATATTTTAAGCTTTTGATATTTGACAAAACTTCCAAAATCAAACACTAAATTTGGTCTTTTTGAAATATTAAGACCAAGATGTATTAACCTTATTTGGAATGTTAAAAATGTATAGGAAACACTGTCAAATATGAAATGGTGGTTAATTTTGTGTGGATTATGTTTATATGTATGTTCCAATATTAGAAAATATTGGTCTGTCTTAGTGCATATTGTCAGTAATAATTTTAATTCATCTCAGAAAGTGTTTTTTTTGTAACTGGCTGAGCCCAAAGTTTGTCCTTCAAAAGAAATATTAGGAAAGGCTGGTGAATTCTCTTGAATTCAAATTTCTGATGTCTTTGGAAATTAAATACCTTTGGGCTAAAAGCAAACTTCTAGAATTTTAATTATAAAGCTAACATGTCCATGAGTATTGAACTAACTTCAAACAGAATGGAACCCTGTTAAATGGAACTGAGCTGATTTGTTATGGCTTTTTGTTTGAAACACTGGTGATTCTTTCTGTGTTCTGTTTCCCAGAAGTCAAGAAAACCATTTTCTGTCTCTTGAGCTATTTAGAGCTTTCAGCATACACACATAACCCTAAGGAATTAAGGTTGACTTTATAAGGGAAATAAAAAAGCCCTTTGGAAAAACTGTCCAGATACCCATCGATAACATTTCCTAATCTGCAATGAGTATAGAATGTCACTTTCTGACAGGTCTGGAAATCTCAATTTGCTTAGGGACCTCAAGAGAAGAGGAATTTACCCAATGCATACAGATATCTAATGGCACAAATGAAACCTGGGTTCCTGGAAGGCTTTCAAGTCCAACCTGAGATTCCTTATGAAAGGTTCCAGCAAAGCCAATTTTTAAGGGAAGAAAAACCTAGATGGCTAGTGACTATTCTTGCTGTACTTTATGCAAATAATCAGATCCAATACACTGAAAGTACACTTTATTTTGGCAATGAATTAGTTCTGCTATAATTTGTTTTTAGTAAAGTGAGAAATTAGAGTGAAATGGTTAAAAGGGGGAAAAAATGTGGCCCACCTGTATTAGATTTTAGCCTTACCTACTATGCCAACTCATAAAATGAGACAATAGCTGGGGGTTTTTTAACTTTTTTTTTTTTTTATTAAGTCATATACACATAGATCATGAATATATTTATGCACATGTGGGGTACAATATGTTGATTTTTTATGCAATTTGGAGTGCCGTTTTACTAAACTGATCTGTTAAATGGGACTAAGAGACTGGCCAAAGAGTATAGAATTTATACAATAGTTATATTTGCTCTGAAGCCTTAAGGCTCAGCAAAGGTCATCTGTTGGCTACACTGGAAAAACTTATGCAGTATTAAATGTTATCTGCTGTGTCCATATAGATACCTCAGGAAAAACTGGAACCTGAATGAAAATTTCCTAGTAAATGGTGTGACTGTAATACAGTCTCATAGTAGCCCCATACCCAACTGATGTTCAAAAATGTTCACTTGAATTTTCTAGAACTTTGAATCAGTTCTGTAGGGACTCTTAAAGGTGTGTATTATCTTAAGAATTGTGCTAAGTCTGTAAGTAGGAATACTAATGTTCTCATTGTGTGAACCTTAGACTTGAAATCCAGAACTTGCAGATATTTGTAAATGACTGTTAAATGGTTTTATTCTCTTATGCTGAGCCCAACCTTGACTTTGTCCCTGTCAGTGTAAGGGAGCCTGAAAGCCATAAATGTGTGCAAAGTAGCTGAGGTCATGCAGAAGCCAGATGAAAGCCCTAAGAATTTCTGTTAAAGACTGTGTGAAACATACAGACTGACCAAATTATTGTATGAAGTTACTAATGGGGAAGAGAGTTCAGCCAAAAGCCTGCAAGAGGCTAAAGGAAAAACTGGGCATTCCTGGTGCCAGGCTTCCCTGACCTGGCCAAGCCTTTTAAACTACATGTGTCAGAAAAAAATAGAACAGCTGAGTGAGTGCTCATCCAGACTGTAGCATTCTGGGCAGTACCAGTTGCTTCTCTCTCTAAGCAACTAAGACGGGGTCTTGAAAGGATGGCCCCCATGCCTAAAAACACTTGCAGCCACTGCCATGCTGGTGCAAGCTGATAAGTTGACTTTGGGACAAAACATAAGAGGCTGGGTACCATACGCAGTGGTCACTCTTACGAACACCAAGTATCATTGGTTGACCAACTCATGTCTCACTGACTATCAAAGCTTACTGTGTAAAATGCTGAGGTTGGTTATAGAGGTTGTATGCATGAAGCCATATACTTAGGACAGAGGCAAAAGAAAATTAAGAAGATTCTGGGAATCTTTTACATTCTTTTACATTCCCCTGTTGGCCACCCTTGCCAAGAAAGTCAGCCAGCATTGTGTGGTGTGCAACCAACACAATGCTAGACAGGGTCCATCCCTGCCACCTAAAATTCAGTCCTACAGGGAAGCCCCTTTTAAACTGGTGTTTATTAGTTCTGCATGTATTTGGAATAGGTGAAAGCCTTCCCCACCAGGATAAAGAGGGCTACTGAAGTAGTGAAAGTGTTGCCCAGAGGAATCATCCCATGGTTTAGGTTGCCACTTTGGTTTAAATTTGACAATGGGCTAGGCTTTATAACAGAAATAGTACAAAAGATAGCTAAATCTTTGAATTATCACCTGGAAACTATATGTGACATATAGGTCTCATAGCTCAGGCAGGGTAGAGCACTTGAACAGGGCCATAAGAGCTGGAATCAGTAAACTCTGCCAGGAAGCAAAGCTTACAGGTCTTGCCACTGGTCTTGCTCAAAGAGACCTCCATCAGTCCCCTGCAATTTAGCAAGGACTCCTAAAAGAACTTGGAGAGACTGAATTTAACAGACAGTTAGAAGCCCTAGAAAGAGTAGCAAGGAAGATCTCAACGTGGGTAATTAACCGTGCTCTGTTTAGTCTTTTGTGTCTGTACATCCTTTCTCTCTGTGGGAGGAAGGAGATCAAATCTAGGTCAAGAATCAGAACCCAGTCCCCCTCAAACCAAGGTAGAAGGGACTCTACACCATCATCCTGACCACACGCATGGCAGCGAAGGTAGAAGGGATCCTCTCCTGGATTTGTCACAGATGGCTGAAGAAGTGATTAATACCAGCTCCTGCAGAAGCAAGCTGATATTGGGACCCTAAATTAAAATATATATGAAGTTTCAAAATGGGGGAATGAGAGAGAATACCCAGGAAGGGTGAGGTCTAGGAGAACAGAGGTCTTCTCAAGGAGACCCCAAGAATATACCTGCAGGGTCCTCTCCATGGCAACTCAGCTCTTAGGAATTAATAGACTTCACTTCCTGGGACCTGGAAATTTCCACTTCTGTGAAATCTATAGTTCTGTGGGGGCTGGAACAGCTTTTCCCACTTGATTCAGACTGACCAAGGAGAAAGATACCTGTGGGTTGGAACTTTTTGACTGGAGATAAAAAGGGAAAAACCAAACCAGTTGGGGAGCTCAGCCATTTCAAATTCTTCTATGCCATTTGTTCCACTGGCTGAAATAAATCCCTTCCTCTTAAAACATGCTTTTTGGGTGCTCTTTCTCTCTTTTGGGCCTCATCTTCCTGCAACAGTAATACCCATGTGTCAGCAGTTCTGAAATTCCTCTGGAGTTTATAAAATTTGTATTCTGCCTCAAGCTTTAGGGCTATTCATTTGTCATCTTTTTTTTGCTTCTGAGAAGCAATGGAAGAAAATACAGGGAGAGATCAATGTATTTCTCTCTGCAGAGTAATTTTTGGCATATCTCAGCTCCTTTTTACCAGTTCTGTATATTTATTATTATTATATTTTTATCTTTTTCTTAATCTTCAGTACAATTTTATTTTCAAATTTTGTTAAAGAGTTGGGTTATTGTTTTTATTTTTTCTTGTACAGATCCACAGGGATTAGAGATCTAGACTTCCATTTTTGGAGTCTTGAAATGTTGCAAGAAGACGAGGCCCAATGGAGAGAAACAGCACCCAAGCATCATATTTAAAAAAGGAAAGGTTTTATTTCAGCTGGCAGAGCAGCAGCAGACCCAAAGTCCCAAAATGGCCACGTTAGGTCTTCTCCTTTCTTTCTCCAGTCAAAAATTTCTGCCCATGGGCACTTTTCTCATTGGCTAGTTTGAATCAAGCTGGAGAAACAGGCTCCAGCTTTTACAGAACTGCAGGCTTTTACAGAAGCAGAAGCAAGCATTAGTTTTCAGGTCCCATGAAGTTAAGTTTACAAATTTCTAAGAGCTGAGTCACTATGGGGAGGATCTCACAGGTGCGTCCTTGGGGTCTCCTTGAGAAGACCTCTGTTTTCTTAGGCCTTACTTTTTCCTGGTATCCTCTCTCACCATTTGGCTATGTCATATTTCCAATTACCAGAAAGGCAAATAAAAGCTTTATTGTTCTTTTCTTGAAATAATATTCTAATACCATCATTATCAATCACTTTCACATTCCACTTTTCAATTACAGAAGCATCTTTTAACTTTTTTGTGTTCTAGTATTTAGATATTACTGTGCCGATGCATTTTATATTATCTCCTTTTTTACTTAACAATCTCTTATCTTCTTCATTCTCAAGTTTAAATATCTTCAACAGTTATAGGACTTCTTTATACAGGGTAGTATTTTATTACCATCTTCTATTTGTAACCATTTCATTATATTACCATTGTAGGAGATTTTACTTACCAAAAAAAAATCTGTCTCTAGTTTAAGATCCTGTTTTAAAACAAGTGTTAACATTAAACTCAATTTCAAATATTTTTAAAATAACTTACCCAGGTCCATAGTAGCATATAAAGATTGTACTTGAAGGATTTCCGAGGTTAGGACAAGAGGCAGCTGCACAACCAATTTTGTCTGAATAGGCCCAAATTAGCTATAAGAAAAGCAATTTTAAAATACATATAACCATTCTATGTAAACAATGGTTGTGGGGATAGGTATAATCTTTGTTATGCTATCAAAAAATTAATGTACAGAATATTTGTTGGTGATTTTTCTAATTTTTATTATTTAGTTTAAAACAATTATTTTGTGAATGGTGCCCTAATGAGGGCTACTTAACTAGTTTTTCCTCACTGATAATTCTCATAAATCGAAAGAATAATAGAAAACATCGACAAAATCATAATTTCTTCTAGATGATTTATGAAATATGATGGCTGTTTAGAAAGTATCCAGCCATGTATCTGTTCTTATTGTATTAGTACTAGCAGGATAATTTCTGGACAGTTCTTATATATTTAAATTTTCTCCTCCAATTTTTCATGCAAATGACATTAAAATCCAACTATCATGAAAACCATAACTCAGTTTTGCTTTTCCTCAGAAAATTATACATAATTTAAAATTACATTTTTAATTTTGTGGTTTTAACCATATTCTTACTTTTGTCAAGTCATAAGAGACAAATAAGGATTAAAAATATATTGATTAATTGAAAAAAAGTGAAACTCAGAAGAAAGTACTAAACATTTGTCCTGCAGTTGAAATGTGCACAAATAATAATCAATAAGATGTCTGATATTTACCTGTACATAACGTTTACATGGAGAGATACATTTCATCTTATCATAAGAATAAAATTGCCTTTCATTATACCAAGAATTGATGGCACTCGTTGGTGTAAAGTTCTCTATTTCACCTGTCCAACTATTTTCTCCAACATACTCATAAGTATAATAGCAGTCATATATTTTATCTGTACAGGGATTATAATTAGTTGAGCACTTCTCTGTCCAGTCTTTAGCCATCTGTGCTAAACCTTTCTCCCAACTCTGAAAAGTAAAAATAATTTGAATTAATTGAACATATTTTTAATATTAAAATTATTCAAATAATCATAATCAATTAAATTTTATTTAAACATATTTTAATAAAATAGTTTTCTGGATTTTTTTGTGTTCATCATCATTTATTTTTAGTTCTGCTTCAGAAACAATATTTCATCATCGTATTTCCAGTAACTAGCATATGCTCTGATACATTGGAGATGCTCAACAAATAAATCTTTATTTATTTATTTTTTAAAACATTCTCACTATGTTGACCTCAGTAAAGTGCTAAGGCGTCACAGCTCACAGCAACCTCAAACTTTTGGGCTTAAGCGATTCTCTTGCCTCAGCCTCCCAAGTAGCTGGGACTACAGGTGCCTGCCACAACACCTGGCTATTTTTTGGTTGCTTGTTTAGCAGGCCCCGGCAGGCTCAAAGCCCGCGCCCTACTCTCTGAGCTATAGGCCAAGCCTCAAGAAATACAACTTAACGTAATTAAAATACATTAAGGTCATTAAGTCAGAATTCAAAGTCTAATAAATCGTGAAAATTTATTATAAGTAAAGAATGAATACTCACGATCATTAAAAAGGAAAAATACTAGGAATAGAATTTAATTTGATCAATCTACAAAAAATATAACTCTATATGAAAATGAAATAGTAAAAGCACTCCCTCAAGATTGAGAATAAAAAAAGATGTCTGTCCTCATTATTTCTGTATACCATTGTACAAGAGATTAGGTATATCATAAAATATAAGAGCTATTAATACATTTGAAAAATATATAAAATGTACAAGGATTGGAATTATTCATTATTAACAGATGGCATAAATGAGAACATTCAAATTCAAATGAATACATAAAAGTGTCAGAAATGAGTGAAATTAAAAAGGAGTTCTAGACCAGCCTGAATAAAAAAAAGAAATGAGTGAAATTATCCTAAGTTACCAGGTGCAAGGAAAAAATACTAAAATCAATTGTATTTCCATATATACTCTAGAAATGAATAGCTTCAAAAATAGCAAAAATCTAACAAATGATGTACAAGATGTCTACATTGAGAACTATGAAACATCACTAAAAATTTTTTTTTTTTTTGGAGAGACAGTTTCAGTTTATTGCCCACGGTAGAGTGCGGTGGTGTTACACAGCTCACAGCAACCTCCAACTCCTGGACTTAGGTGATTCCTTTGCCTCAACCTCCCAAGTAGCTGGGACTACAGGCACCCTCCACAACACCCGGCTATTTTTTTGTTGCAGTTTGTCTGGGGCCGGGTTTTGAACCTTCCACCCTTGGTATATGGGGCGGGTGCCCTGCCCACTGAGCCAGAGGCGCCACCCACTAAAAGAAATTTCTAAAGACAAATGGTGAGATATAAAATGTTCATGGACCAGAAGATTCAACATTGCAAAGAACGGGGCAGTGCCTGTGGCTCAAGGAGTAGGGTGCTGGCCCCATATACCAGAGGTGGTGGGTTCAAACCCGGCCCCAGCCAAAAACCGCAAAAAACAAACAAAAAGACATTGCAAAGAATATTGATCTTGAAACTTATTTCTAACAAGAATCCAAGTAGCATTTTTGGTGAAAATTGGTTATAAAATTTATATAGAATTACACACGACTAAGTTTAGTTAATTTTCTAAAAGTAAAACTGGAAACTTCCTTTACCAGATGCCAAAATTTATTATAAAGCTACATTACGATATCGTGATATTGACACAAGGATAAACAAATTGCCTAATGGAACAGAATAGAGTACAGAAGAGTCCACAATTTATGATGAAAGTGACAGTCTCAATGTAGTTATTATTGCCAAGATTATTTTTTAATTTTGAATTAATTATAAATTCACAAGAAGTTACAAAAATAATATATGGAGATCTTATATAGACTTCAAGTTTTCTCCATGGCAAAATCTTCTGTAACTATAGTATAATGTCAAGATAAAGAAACTGACATTGATACAATTCACACACCTTTTTAAGATTTCAACAGTTTCACATGCATTCATTTGTTTGTATATAGTTATTGTCATTAAATTGTACATATAATTTTGTTACATGTACAAATTGAAGTAATAGCCTACATGATCAAGATATAAAATTGTTCCATGATCACAATGATTTTTCATCTTTTTCATAAAGATCATGTCTGCTATATTGCAGGCTGGACTTTCTACCCTTTCAAGTCACACTCACAAACACACACTACAATATCACTAATCCCTGGCATCACTAACGTATTCTCCATTTCTATAATTTTGTCATTTCAAGAACTTTCACCTGTTGATGGAAATTTGGATGCTTACAAATTTGGACCATTACAAATAAAGCTGCTGTGAATATCTGTGAACAGTTTTTTTGTGCATTAAGGAGGGGGAAGGGGAGAGGGGGGAGGTTGGATAGAAGGAGGGTAAATGGTGGGATCACACCTATGGTGCATATTGCAAGGGTACATGTCAAATCTATTAAATGTAGAGTATAAATGTCTTAACACAATAATTAGGTAAATGAGGGGAAGGCTATGTTAACCAGTTTGATGTAAG
Source organism: Loris lydekkerianus (assembly GCA_963574355.1). NCBI lineage: Eukaryota > Metazoa > Chordata > Mammalia > Primates > Lorisidae > Loris > Loris lydekkerianus. Next base: position 33,350 of record CAUYPK010055662.1, read on the forward strand.
CATTCCAAATGGTATATAAAATCAGCACATTGTATCCCACAAATGCATTAATGTATATAGTTATGCTTTAATTTTTTAAAAAAGTTTTTCTTTTTTTAGGAAAAAAAAGGAGAAGGAAAAAGTGCCCAGGAGCACAGTTGCTAGGTCATATGGTAAGTGCATATTTAGTTTTTTTAAAGAAACTGCCAAACCATTTTCTGGAGTGGCGGTACAGTTTTGCATTACCATCACAAAAGTATGACAGATCCATTTTCATTACATCTTCACTATTGTCACTATTTTTTTATTTTGGCTTTTCTAACTGGCCTGTAGTGATATATCATTGCAGTTTTAATTTTCATTTTCCTGATGGCTAATGTTGTTGAACATGTTTTCATATGCTTATTTTCCATCTGAATATCCAGGTGGTGAAATGTCTGTTTGTCTTTATTTTTTATTATAATTGAATTGTTTTGTTGTTGTTGTTGTTGTTGTCATTTTCACTATTGAGTTTTGAGAGTTCTTTATATATTCTGGACAGGAGTTCTTTCTCAGATATATGGTTTGCATACGTTTTCTCCCAATCTGTAGCTTGTCTTCTCATCTTCTTAACAGGATATTGTAAAGAGCAGAGGTTTTGATAAAGTACAATTCATTTTGATAAGGTACAATTTACTGACTTGTCTCTTAAATAACTCCTGTTTTGAGTGTCATTTCTAGTAAAAGTAATCTGCCATATTAAGAAGTCTCATCTTGCCCTACATCCTGAGGATTTTTTCTTCTTTTTCTTACAAACATTATATAGCTTTATGCTTTGCATTTAAATCTATGATTCATTTGGTGTTAATTTCTGTATATGGTAGAAATCTTAGGTCAAAGGTTTTTTTTCTTTCATATGATGTCAAACGGTATTGCAGAACCATTTATTTAATAAAATGTCCTTTCTACCCTGATTTACTTTTGCATCTTTGTCAAAAATATGTTGTAAAATTTTTGTCTAGTTTTGGGGTCTTTATTCTGTTTCACAGATCTATGTGTCTGCCAATATCACATTGTCTTTTTTTCTTTCTTTTTCCTCTTTTTTTTTTTTTTTTTTTTCCATAAAGATCATGTCTGCTATATTACAGGCTGGACTTAAAAATTTAGGCCCAAGCAATAGCATCAGCCTTCTTAGTATTCAGAACTAATAATTCTGCCCCTGGCTTCACACTACCTTGAATATATAGTTGATATATAGTAGATAGAGTGATCCCTCAAACTTTATTCTTCTTTTTCAAGAAGAATAGTTTCTTCTATTCTCATTCCTTTTCATTTTCTTACAAAATTTAGAATAAGCTTTCCAACATCTTCAGAAAATATTACTGGAATTTTGATAAGAATTACATTAAACCATGAGTTTAGTTTGGGAAGAAATAATATTTTCTTAGGTAAGTCTTCTAATTCATCAATAAAGTACATCTTTCATTTATTTACATGTCTGATTTCTCTCATTTTCTGTAATTCTCAACATACAAATTCTATACACAGTTTGTTAAATTTACACCTGGGCATTAAAAAAAAAAATTATCAGTAACATGCACTGATTGTGCCACTGAAGCCCTCGTCTTTTAAAATTGTAAATGCTGTGGTGATTTTAATTTTTCCATATTAAGATTTCTGTAAGTGCTTTGTCTTTTTTATCCTTGTTGTGTTGACTAAGACTTCCAGTACTATGTAGAAAGAGGTTAAAGGCAGACATCCTAGCATTCTTCCCAATCTTAAAGGGAAAAGATGCATCATGCACCATTAACTATATGGTTAGCTCTAGGGTCTTGCAGATGCTCTTTATCACATTAACAAAATTTTTGTCTCCATTAAGAGTTTTTATTGACCAGGTATTGAACTTTGCCAAATGCTTTTTCCCTATTAATTTCTATTCTTATTTTTATGATATAATTATACAGATTTTTCTTCTTTAGCTTGCTAGTAGAATTAATTTTCTTTTTTCTTTCTTTCTTTCTTTCTTTTTTTTTTTTTTTTAGGCAAGTCAAGTGAAGCAGTGGGAGTGGAGAAGGACAAAAGGAATCCGTAACAAGTTGTGATCAATAAGTTGTAAACACCACTGCACACGGACCAGCCAGAATTAATTTTCTAGTGTTGTACCAGCCTTACACCTTACATCCTGGAGAAACCCCACTTGATTACGGTGTACCAATTTTATAAGATATTGTTAGATTTGATTTGCTAATATTTTCTGGAGGATTTTGGCACCTACATTCATTACAGGTATTGTTCTACAGTTGTCTTTTCTTATGTTTTGTATCAGGGTAATACTGGCCTCATAAATTGTGCTGGGCAGCATTCCTTCTTCTAGTTTCTGAGAAATATTATATACATAAAGGTTAATTATTCTTTAAAAATTTGCTGGAATTATACATTAAAAGCACCTGACCCTAGAGATTTCCATGAATTCAATCTCTTTAATAACTATGGGGCTACTCAAATTATCTCCTCATATTTTATATGCCTTGTTTGGTACTATGTACTTTTCAATTGCTCCCTTTCATCTAACTTGTCCAATTTGTGTGTGCAGAGTTGTTCATAGTGTTTCTTTATTATCCTTCAAATGTCTGGAGGGTCTATAATAATTGTGGTATATGTATACCATGGAATATTATGCAGCCTTAAAAAAAGATGGAGACTTTACCTCATTTATGTTTACATGGATGGAGCTGGAACATATCCTACTTAGTAAAGTATCTCAAGAATGGAAGAAAAAATACCCAATGTACTTAGTACTATTAACAAACCAATTTACAATCACTCACACTGTCATACGAAGAATAGATCACAACTATAGTCCAAGATTAAGGAGGGAGGAGGGAGGCATGGGAAGGAAGGGGAGAGGTCAGATTGAGGGAGGGTGAATGGTGGGATCACAGCTATGTTACATAATGCAAGGGTACATGTAAAATCTATTAGTATAGGGTATAAATGTCTCAACACAATAATTAAGTAAACGAGATGAGGTATATATTAACCAGTGTGATGTAAGCGTTCCTAATTCTATATGAAATCAGCACATTGTACCCCATAAATGCATTAATGTATACATGATCTATGTGTTTATGATTTAATAAAAAATATATATATTACTTAGAAAAAAATGGCAGAAAAATCAAATCTTTTACTGATATGCAAACATTGAGAAAGTTTGCCACAAGACCAGTTCTACAGGAAATTCTTTGACCTGTTCTACTCACTGACCATCACAATGGACCACCAGGAAAGTAAGCACGCAGAAACTAAAAGACAGAACCCAGCTTCCACAATGATGCAAAAGATAAGACTAAGCAATGGACTTTCACAAAATAAGATAAATAGAATGCCACCACACTCATCAATCATCTCAATAAATGTTAATGGCTTTAATTCCCCACTGACGAGGCAAAGACTGGCTGATTAGATTAAAAAAAAAAAAAAAACACAAGCCATCCATTTTCTGTCTACAGGAAACACACCGAATCTCAAAGGACAAATTAAAACTCAGAGTTAAGGGTCAGAAGATAATTTTTCAGGCAAATGGAATTTAGAAGAAAAGGGGGTGGCAATATTTTTTCATATACAAGTGGATATGAAGCAACTAAAGTCAAAAAAGACAAAGATAGACATCTCATATTGGTCAATGGAAAAATACAATAAGAAGATATTTCAATTCTAAATATTTATGCACCCAACTTAAATGCTCCCAGATTCCTGAAACAGAGCTTAATTAGTCTGAGCAATATGATATCCCATAACACCATAATATCAGGGGACTTTAACACTTTTCTTACAGAGCTGGACAGATCCTCTAAACAAAAACTAAACAAAGATACAGGGAACTTAAATGTAACCCTAGAACAACCGTGCTTGATAGACTTATATAGAGCACTCCATCCCAAAGATAAAGAATATATATACTTCTCATCACCCCCATGGAACATTCTCCAAAATTGATCATATCCTAGGACACAAAGCAAACCTCAACAGAATCAAAATAATTCAAATTTTACCTTGTATTTTCCAGGACCATAAGGCATTAAAGGTGGAATTCAACTCCAACAAAAATGTTCAACCCCACACAACAGTATGTAAATTAAACAATCTTGTGCTGAATGACAGTTGGGTGCAGGAAGAAATAAAAAAGGAAATCATTAACTTCCTTGAGCATAACAACAATGAAGACACAAGCTACCAAAACCTGTGCAATACAGCAAAAGCAGTCCTGAGAGAAAAATGTATACCTTTAGATGCCTATGTCTGAAAACAGAAAGAGAGTGCATCTCCAAACTCACAAACCATCTTATGGAATTGAAAAATAACAATCTAATACCAAACCCAGCAGAAGAAAAGAAATATCCAAAACTAAATCAGAGATTAATGAAATTGAAAACAAAAGAATCATTTAGAAAATTAACAAAACAAGGAGTTGGTTTTTTGAAAAAAATAAATAAAATAGATAAACCTTTGGCCAGACTAACTAGAAATAGAAAACTAAAATCTCTAGTAACATCAATCAGAAATGATAAAGGGGAAATAATAACAGATTCCACAGAGATACACGAGATCATCTCTGAATACTACCAGAAACTCTATGCCCAGAAATTTGACAATGTGAAGGAAATGGATCAATATTTGGAATCATACCCTCTCCCTAGAATTAGCCAGGAAGACATAGATCTCCTGAACAGACCAATTTCAAGCACTGAGATCAAAGAAACAATAAAAAATTTCCCAATAAAAAAATGCCCTGTTCTAGATGGCGTCATACCAGAATTCTATCAAACCTTCAAAGAAGAGCTTATTCCCACACTGCAGAAATTATTACCAAAAATTGCAGAGGAGAGAATCTTCCCCCAGCATATTCTATGAAGCAAACATCACCCTGATACCAAAACCAGGAAAAGACCCAACTACAAAGGAGAACTTCAGATCAATTTCACTAATGAACAGAGAGGTAAAAATTCTCAACAAAATCCTAGCCAACAGGTTATAGCTTATCATCAAAAAAGTCATACATCATGATCAAGTAGGTTTCATCCCAGGGATGCAAGGCTGGTTTAACATACACAAGTCCATAAACATTATTCACCATATCAACAGAAGCAAAAACAAGGACCATATGATCCTCTCAATAGATGCAAAAAAAGCATTTGATAAAATCCACCATCCTATTCTATTTAGAACACTAAAGAGTATAGTAATAGGTGGCAAATTTCTTAAACTGATTGAAGGCATCTATGACAAACTCATAGCTATTATTTTACTGAATAGAGTAAAACTGAAAGCTTTTCCGCTTAGAACTGGAACCAAACAAGGCTGTCCTCTATTGACACTACTATTCAACATGGTGCACAGAAGGTCAAACACTCCCTGTTTGCTGATGATATGATCTTATGCTTAGCGAACCTCAAAGATTCAACCCCAAGACTTCTGAGGTGATCAAAAAATACAGTAATGTCTCAGGATATAAAATCAATGTCCACAAGTCAGTAGTCTTTGTATACACCAATAACAGCCAAGATGAGAAGCTAATTAAGGACACAACCCACTTCACCATGGCTTCAAAGAAAATGAAATACCTAGGACTATACCTAACAAAAGAGGTGAAGGACCTCTATAAAGAAAATTAAGTAACCCTAAGAAAAGAAATAGCAGATGATATTAACAATGTAATAGACCACCAACCCCCCAAAAGACCCAAGTCTGTCTCAGCCTTAGTCCCCAGTGGGTTCCCCCCCTTTGGGTTAATTCTGAGAACAGATTTCAGAACAAGGAAGTTCCCGAAAACCCCCTAGCCATGACCAAACAATGGAAACTTTCCCAAGATGAGTTTCCCAAGCTGTCCCCATGCCAACCACACACTGTAACCCCCTGAGCCAATCACCACACTGCAATCCCACCCAAGCTAACTGCCACCTTCTGCTTCTGTGCTTGCTTGCTTGCCATGCAGCACAAAAAGGGTATAAAAATCAGCCTGCTCCTCACTTCAGGGCTGCCTACTCTCTGGGAGCTGCAGTCCCCTGTGCAGGTGTAATAAATCACCATCTGATTTATACCTGAAGTTGGGTCCAAGTCTTTTTTACAGGTTGCGACGGGTACAACAACAACAAATGGAAGAACATACCATGTTTACGGCTGGGAAGAATCAACGTTGTTAAAATTTCTATACTTCCCAAAGCAATCTACAGATTCAATGCCATCCCTATTAAAACACCAACACTATACTTTCAAGACTTGGAAAAAATAATTTTTCATTTTGTATGGAACCAGAAAAAAACCCATATAGCTAAGGCAGTTCTTAGTAATAAAAACAAAGCTGGAGCATCAGCCTACCAGACGTTAGGCTGTACTACAAGGCCATAGTAATCAATACATCATGGTACTGGCACAAAAATGGAGATGTACACACTTGGAATCGAATAGAAAACCAGCAAATGAAAAAAGCATCATCCAGTCACTGAATCTTTGATAAACCAAACAAGAACATACACTGGGGGAAATAATCCCTATTCAATAAATGGTGCTTACAGGTGATTGCACTAATGTACACAGCTATGATTTAACAATAAAAAATAAAAAAATAAATAAAATAAAAAATAAAAAAAATAAAAATAAATAAATGGTGCTGGAAGAACTGGATAACCACTTATAAAAGACAGAAACTGGACCCGCACCTTTCTCCACTCACAAAAATTGATTCTAGATGGATAAAACACCTAAACTTAAGGCATGAAATGACAAAAATCCTCAAAGAAAGCATAGGAAAAACACTTGAAGATATGGAATGATGAGAGTTCATGTTATTCAAAGCCCAATGTCTGATAAAACTGTAAGTTAGACATGTGGTTCAAGAGATAAATTGCAAGTCTATTGAACTTGAAGCACTATGGAGAGGTTGAAAAACAAAACATCAGTTGTGTCCATTAGTAAGTTAGAAGGGGTTACTAAAATAGAAGGAGTTAGTAAGATAGAAGAGTAACTAACTCTCCCATTTGGAAACAAATGAAAGAGAATCAGAAAATGGGAAGCCTTGAGATTTGGAAAAGAAACTACTTCCAAATAGCATAAGATAAGAGGTTTTTAAAAAGGCTTTGCAGAAAAACAAAGTCATAAAACTTTCATGTGATTTAAAAAAAGCCTAAGTCAAAGAGGAGATGAGTATATGACTCCAAGGAAATCCTCTCAATATTGTGCTAAGGCACTTATTAAGAACAGCTTAAGGGTGTATCTGTCTCATCATCTTTCATGAATATGAAAAGGAAAAGTCCCAGGGTAAAAAAAAACAGAGAAATAAAGACTTGAACATTTCTCCAAATTGCACATTAAGTGTGGGCTATTGATAACCTGGAACTGATTGAAAACATATAGCTGAAAGACTTTTGGAGTTTTTGAGAGAGATGGCTCCCCCAAATAAGTGGGGGATGTGAAAAAGCCTGCATATGCTGTAGATGTTAAGTGGCCCCTGAACCTTAAACTTCTCTGGGCAGAAAGCAGTCTAGGAAGACTATGTAGTCACCCAAAATGGTATATTTCCAAGCTCAGTGCAAACTGGGCCAAGGATGGTGGGTAAGGAAGAACATTTTAGAGGGAGAACATAGGGAGCCACAGAAAACCATGGACAAGGGTATTCATACCACCTCCAATCAAAGAACTTTTCTAACCCTCAGCATAGCAGGTTTTTATATTTCTCCTAAAGATGTCAGATGGCTCTGAATCAGTGAGAGCTGTATGACTCCCATTCTTCCATTCTGAATAGAAGTGTTGATTATGGTGGTCCAATTTCTGTACTACCACAGAACATTGGGTGTTTGGAGGACGGATGGAATTGGTAGGTCATGAATACTCACAGCCAACATTGTTGGAGGGATTGTTGTACACTTCCCAGAGACATTAGACTCTGCTTCAGTAATTGGACTTGATATTGGGTTGTGTCCTTTCAGGGAGTCCTTAAATACATTTTGTGTATTTGAGGAAAGGAATAAAGAGTACCTGAAAACCATAACAGCAGTCTATGGCAGAGACATTTCATGAAAGCATGCTAGAGTCATGAGACTAATTCTGGTCAATGGGACATGGGTGGATATAATATATGTCACTTCCAGGTCTGATCATAACAACTCTGGCTTTTCTAATGGTGACTCTGTACAGCTTGTGCTGACATGGCAGAACCAAGTTGTTAACAGCTTAAGGCACTACATGGAAAAGAGATGGTATGAGCAATAGTCCACAAATATTGGATTTTGTGAGTGAGATACTAAACCTGTGTTGTTTAAAGCACTTGATATTTTAAGGTTTGTTTGTTAATACTACATGATCTGCCATTTTCTGACAGATACGGGAATGGCTATGAGAAATCAGGTAGCTGGTTTTCCTGGATGATTCAGTAGTAGAAGATAGGAGAGGCTCCTGTTGAAGATAGTTAGTACCTCTGCTTCTGTTCAAGATAGAGTAACAGGACCAGATGTATCCTTCCACTTAGAACAAAAAAACAAACAAACAAAACCAAAACATATATATATATATACATATATATATATATATATATATAAGCAGTTGTCAAGACATAGAAGGTCAGGCAATGAAGAAAAGTAATCTCTGGAAGTAGGTAGACAAAGTGAGTCCTATGATTGCCTTACCATACTGCCTTGAGAAAATTTTCAAACCATAAGGAGTACCAAAAAGGAGTGACCTTCACAGAGAGATAACGCCACAGATGTTCCCAGAGTCCCCTTAAGTAGTTAGCAGAATACTGATCAGCACATGTATGTCAGGAACCTACCCAAGACCAAAGAATGAAGAGGGTCTATTACTTAATGCTTGCACAGTGCAGAGAATAGTGAATTCTTGTAACCTCATAATCTTAGGAATTTTGTAGAATATTCAGAAGGATCTGCCTTAGTAGTGGGAAAGAATTATCCCTAAAATAAGCAGTGCTGTCATTCTACCTAACATATCTTAAAAGCAAGACTCAAAATGATCATAATGCCAGGTAACATAATGCATACAAGAGACAAAGTCAAGAATATTAATGGAAAAACAAACCACTACCCAACAAGGTGCAATTCACAATACTTGGTATCTGGTAACAAATTATCTACATGCAAAGATGAAAAGAGATAAGTTGAAAATGAGGAGAAAACTCAATCATGGAAACTGAACAAGAATTGACACAGATGTTGAAGTAGACAAAACAACACTGAGAAAATAAAGATAATAATAATAATAATAAAATGAAAAGAACATTAATGAGCTGTGTGACAATTTTACAGGGCATAATATACATATAATTTGAATTCTTAATCTCTGAACATACAGCAGTCAAAATTTTCATAATTTAGTTAAAATCTGCAGATCTAAAAAGCTCAAGAAACCCAGGAAACATGAACAACATTAAACCAAGACACATCATAATCAAATTGCTCAAAACCACAGATAGAGATTTTTAATAGCGGATGAGGAACAAATACATATTGTTTACATGAGAACAAGGAACCCAACATATTTGCATTATAAATAAGGTGTAAGTAGATAGAAGAGAGTGAAACAACATCTTGGAAGTTCTAAACAGAAAAAAATCAGCCTAGAATTCCACACCCAATGAATATATCTAGCAAAAATTAAGAAAAATTGAACCTTTACAGACATAAAAAGCTGATAGAATTCCTTACCAACAGACATATAGTATAAGCAATGTTAAAGGAAATCTTTCATTTTTCATTAAAAAAAGACACCAGATGGAAATATTGATTTCCACAGAGAAATGAAGGACATTAAGAAACTAATGAAGGGGGCAGTGCCTGTGGCTCACTGGGTAGGGCACTGGTCCCATATACTGAGGGTGGCAGGTTCTAACCCAGCCCAGCCAAACTCCAACAAAAAAATAGCTGGGCGTTGTGGTGGGTACCTATACTCCCAGCTACTTGGGAGGCTGAGGCAAGAGAATTGCCTAAGCCCAGGTGTTGGAGGTTGCTGTGAGCTGTGATGCCACAGCACTCTACCGAGGGCGATAAGGTGAGACTCTGTCTCAAAAAAAAAAAAAAAAAGGAAAGAAAAAAAGAAACTAAGGAAGTATAAGTGGGAAAACAATAAAGCAAGCAAAAACAAAAACCAAATCCTGATTCTTTGAGACTAACAAAGTTGTTAAATCTCTACCCTCACTGATCAGAAATAGGGACATAAGACACAAATTACCAATGTCAAAAATGAGACAGAGACATTACTTTAGATCTACAGAGATTAAAAGGATAATAAAAAAATTATAAAGAAATGTATCCAATTAAATTCAACAACTTAGATGAAATGGACAAATTTCTTGAAATATACAAACTATCAAAGCTTAATCAAGAAGAAATAAATTACCTAAATAGCCCTATATAGCTATTAAATTGAATTGGAAGCTGGTTAAAACTTTTTCACTGTATTCCTAGGATTTAAATTATTACTACAATTTTTTTAAATAAGACAAACCATCACATATTCTGTAATAATAAGGCATACCAGGAAATAAGAATCCATGAAAAACAAGAGACAAAAGAAATACATTCAAAGACTCCATTCAATTTTTTAATTCACACTAAAACTATGTCTTGTGAGGCTTTAAAAATATGTATTAAATAAAAATATGATACAACAATATTAAGTCTGGAGGGGGTAAATGGGGTTTTATGGGAAGATGGCAAAGAGTAAAGAGTAGTAATACTAGCTAGCATTATATTTCGTTATGTTAAGTACTCTTATTTTAAGTTCTAGATTATCTACTCAAAAATAAGAGCAGAATTTTTAACTTCCATACTAGTTGAAGCAAGCAGTAAAATGGAATATTTTAATAATTAGTCCAATAAATCAATGTCATGAAAAAAGGGAGATGGTGGCTGTTTTTTTTAAGAGACTCAAGAGAGAGAATAACCAAAATAAAGTGTGTTAGCTGTTTTTGGACCTTTGACCTTCAAAACTTCAGCAACTCTAATTAAGTTACACACACTACTGTCAGCCTTTTGATGAAATTGCTGGAAGCCCACAGATCAATTCATGAGAAGTGACATGACTATTTATTGACTTTGCTACTTATTGAATCCTCTAATTCAGAAACATGGTGTATTTAGTTAGCTTTGGCTTAAAATCTTTTCATAAAGTTCATAGTTTTATAATTTTCTGTTTAGACTGTTAGATTTATTCCTTGATATTTATGATGTGTGATGTTTCTGCAAATGGCATCTTTTATAAATTTTATTTTTTATCAATATTGCAGTATTTCGGTTGTTCTACCGATGTTTTCAATGTTCTACCTATAACCATAATATTTAATAGAGGTGTTTTATAGATGTCTGTGATAGATTAGATTGCTGCTATTAACATGTGCTCCCATACCTCCTCCTCCGGGAGGGTGTACACTCCTCCTCACCTACCCTCCCATGGGCTTTGGCCATATGAATTGTTGGACCAATGGATTCTTAGTAGATGTAACATGACCAAAGCCTTAAATAGTGCTTGAACAATTGGACTTTTTCTTTCTTTCTTTCTTTTTTTTTTTTTTGCAGTTTTGGCTGGGGCCGGGCTTGAACCCGCCACCCCTGGTATATGGGGCCGGCGTCTTACTCTTTGAGCCACAGGCACCACCCAACAATAGGACTTTTTCTCACACACTTCTATCTTACCATAAAAAGAAAATGCCCTGGTTAGCTTTCTGGTCCAAGAAGGATAAAAGCCACACTGAAGTGGTGTGCAGGGTCTGGGACTAGTCATACAGACTAAATCAGTCATTACTTGTTTCACATGCATGCTCCTAATCTACACTTCCATTATTTGGATCACTGTTGTTGCCTTTCTTTCCATTAGCATTTGAAGCAAGGTAAGCCTGGAGAATTATTTTTCCCTTTTAAATGAGAAGCCCACCAATGCCCCCTTCATTCTCATTGGCACGGGTACTGTCATTATTCTTTTGGGTACCTTTTGTTGTTTTGCTGCCTGCCGTATTTCTGACTCTCATTCTTTTGGTCGAACTGATCACTGCCATTGTACGATTGGTATTCAGACATGAGATTATAATCAGTTCTAAGAATAATCATGAGAAGGCTTTGAAGCAATATAACTCTATGGGAGACTAAAGAAGCATTGCAATAGACAAGATCCAAAATATCTTGCATTGTGGTAGTGTCACCAATTATAGAGATTGCACAGAAAAAGGATTATTCAAAAAAAGGATTTCCCAAGAGTTGCTATAAACTTAAAAATTATTCTCCGCAGAGAGACACAGATAAAGGAAACAATGAGGTTGTTTTACACAGGTGATAACCATTATAGAGTCAGAAATGGGAGTCATTGCAGGAGTTCCTTTGGAGTCTCTCGCTTCCAGCTGATGGGAATCTTTCTAGCCCACTGCCTCTTTCGTGCCATAACAAATAACCAGAATACGATAATGTAACCAGACTATCTGTGGTTTACTCCTCTCCAACTTTAAGGACATTTAGGTCCCTCCCCCCACCTTGAACTACAAGATCACCTAAATGAAAGACTGATAACTCTACTTAGCAATAAACAAACATCAACAACAAATTACAACAATAGACTTGATTCAATCAAGATACTTGTTCAGCATGTTCTAAGTCCACCTTCTGTCCCATTCATGTTAGATTGTTGAAACCCTGTATCACTCTGAAACTCTGGAAGAGCTAGTAAATCGGAAATGAATTTAACAAAAAAAGCCACAGTGAAGATATCTACAGATCTATATTGTGAAGTAGAGACATTCCTGTGTGAACTTAAACTATCTCTTGTTATATGCTACTGAGTTTTGGGAGATGGTTTCTTATACAGTAATAGCTCATTGAAACAACACATTATATCAAAGTAATGAAATGATTCTCTTCTTTTTATAGTTTCCTTTTTTTTAATTATTATAGTTGAGTTTTATCAAATAGTTTTTCTGAATCTATTGAAATGATAAAATATTTTTCTCATTTAACCTATTAATTGTGGCAAATTATCAACAACAATTATAATCCTTGAAACCTAAATCAAATATTTCTCACAGTTTCTTCATGATTTGGGAATTTTCTCTTTGTGATATTTCTTTTTATTTTTGCCATTTTATTTTTTTGTGTGTACACATTTGCTTAAAATCAGTGAATTTCTAGGCCAGGTTCAGGTAATTGAAGGAACTTTATAAGTAGTTTATATTGTCTAGATTCAAGGTATACTATAAACACAATCAGGAGCAAAATGGGAAATTACATCTTTCTAAAGACAGGTTTAGAAATTCAAA
>CAUYPK010055666.1:0-10064 GCA_963574355.1 Loris lydekkerianus
AGCCTTAAAGAAAGATGGAGACTTTACCTCTTTCATGTTTACATGGATGGAGCTGGAACATATTCTCCTTAGCAAAGTATCTCAGGAATGGAAGAAAAAGTATCCAATGTACTCAGCCCTACTATGAAGCTAAACTACAGCTTTCACATGAAGGCTATAACCCAACTATAGCACAAGACTATGAGGAAAGGACCAAGGAAGGGGAAGGGAGGGGGGAGGCTTGGGTGGAGGGAGAGTGATGGGTTGGGCCACATCTATGGTGCATATTTTTATCTATAATAAAAAAAAAAAAAAAGGTAGTCAAGTCTTGAGGGCCAAGAGCCATTGTATGGACTCCGGCTTTATAAGTGAGTCAGGAGCCGCTGAAGCACTTTTAGTAAAGAAATGATTGGAACTGGAGCTATAAATTTGTGAGAAGTCACCATAACATGATATTTAAAGCCAAGAGATTGGATGAGAGTGCCAAGAAGAGAGAATAGAAAAGAGAAGAGTGGGTGGTGCCTGTGGCTCAAGGAGTAGAGCGCCGGCCCCATATACTGGGGGTGGTGGGTTCAAGCCCAGCCCTGGCCAAAAACTGCAAAAAAATTTTTAAAAAAAGAGAGCTAAGCGGTCAGAGGACTGAGGCCTGGGACATTCTGATGTTTAGAGATTGTTGAGATGAGAAACCAGTCATAGAAACTGAGATTAAGAGTTCAGAAAAACAGGCAGATGTAGTGCCCAAGAAACTAAGCAAAGAAAGGATTTCAAGGTGGAAGAAATGATCAGGCATGTTATATCCAGTCAAATGGCTATAATCAATGTCACACCAGAAGAAGTGTTAGTGAGGATGTAGAGAAATTGGAGCCCTCATGCATTGCTGATGGGGTTGTAAAATTTGCAACCACTGTGGGAAACACATTGGTAATTCCTCAAAAAGTTAAACATAATAGTTAACATATAACCTGGCAATTTCCCTCCGAAGTATACACTCAAGAAAACTGAAAGTATATGTTGTCCAAAAACTTGTACAAAAACATTCATAGCAGCACTATTCATAATAACCAAAAAGTAAAACTCTAACAAAACTTAAAAGAAGTGAGCAGGGGGGGTGGCGCCTGTGGCTCAAGGAGTAGGGCGCCAGCCCCATAAACGGGGGGGGGTTGGTTCAAGCCCCCCCCCAGCGCAAACTTAAAAAAAAAAAAAAAAAAAAAAGAAGTGAGCAGGGTGTGGTGGCCCATGCCTGTAATCCCAGCACTTTGGGAGACTGAAACAAGAGAATGGCTTGAGGACAGGATTTTGACACCAGCCTGGACAATGTTTTGAGACTCTGAAAAATTTTCCAAAAATTTTTAAAAATACATAAAATTTTTTTTAAAACCATATGAGAAGTAGCCCACTATACATGTATATCTTTGTTATACAGAACAAAAATATAGGCAATTACATCTGAAGTAAGTATTTACTTAACAATAATGGTCCCTCAAGGACCGTTATGAATTATTGGAAAATAAAATATTCATAGTTGTAAAACTGAAATTAACCTACATGAAGTCTTCCTGGAGGTTACATCTACAGAATAAATTTTTTGCTGAGAAGAGGCCTGCCAGGGAGTTGGTATGCTCTAATATTCACTATAAATAATTAAAACTTTATCATCAGCAGAAGAATGCCTCCTCTCAGAGCAAAGTCAGCCATATCTCTCAGAACCACAGAGGCAGAGCCAGCTTACTCTTAATGATGCTTAAGGATGAGCACAAAGAGCAGGGCTAGAGAGATTCAGCAGGCAGAGGAGAAGGAACTTTCAAACCACTCTGCACAGGACCGTTTCTGACTATCAGCCACCATGGCCTGAAGGCAGGGTTTTTTAGGGTTAAGGCTGCAATTTCTGGCTTTGTGCTGGAAATTCCACATATAGTCGAACCTCCGTGGTTGACCCCCTCCCTGCATTGACCACCTCTATGACCTAATTTTCATAGATCGGACATGCACCACATACAGGGTGGCCTGTACATGAACTTTATGGTCACCTTGTATATATATCAGTACAGTACACCTAGTTCCTTACGTTGACCACCTCTGTATGTTGACTAGTTGGTTACAGTCCCTTGAGTGGTCAACTTACAGAGGTTCTTCTGTATTTATATACATATTTTGGAATAACAGTTAACTATTCATTAAATAATAATAGTAAACCATTTCATTAAACTATTTTAAATTGCACATGAGGCTGGGCATGGTGGCTTATGTCTGTATTCCTAGCACTTTGGGAGGCCAAGGTGGGTGGATTGCTTGAGCTCAGGAGTTTAAGACCAGCCTGAGCAAGAGTGAGACCCCAGTCTCTACTAAACATAGAAAAACTGAAGCAAGAGGTTCACTTGAGTCCAAGAGTTGGAGGTTGCTGTGAGCTATGATGACACTGTGGTATGCTACCCAGGGTGACAGCTTGAGACTCTGTCTCAAAATAATAAATTAATTAGCTAAATAAATTAAATTGCACATGAACATTATGGGCACCCTGTTTAGAGGGCTTTCTGAGAGGAAGAGGAGAAAGAGGCACCATAAGTAGAGAGAAGTTGCTGCCAAGAGGTAAAAAGAAACTAACTGAACAGGACACAGACCTTATATGTCAGCCACTCACTGCTTGACACAAGTGCTGGAGAGGGGATGGGCCATACCTTCTACCAGGTCAACTCAGATTCCTCAACTGTCACCCTGGGTGCCCTTCTGCTTCTAGGCTTATAGTAGCCCCAAAGCTCCTCTGATCTTTTGCATTAGTCCTACTGAGGATCTTTCTCCTTGGGTGTGAACCCACCTACTTTTTATCTTTTGGGAATGTTCCATGAATACTCATCCAATAGGAACCTTCTTTCTTATGTTGCAGCATGGATACGTGTAAACAATGTGCAAACATTTTGCAATCCTATCTCACACACATGCCATTTTGAACATGCTAGACTTGGAAAGTACACTCAGAATATAGCTTCCACCTTCTCGCACAGCTGCCTTCAAGTGCATTCTGTCAAATCTCCTCTCCTGATCCCTGAATAATATCTCAGGCTTTTCATTAACTCTGTACCATTAGAAAAGTCATATCTAAACCCAGATTTTCATTTCTAGCCATGAGGAAGAAGGAAGGGCCGACCCACGTTTTCATTTTCTTTTTTTTTTTTCTTACTGCCCCACTGCATGGGGCAGAAAAATATTCTTTGTTTTTCATTTTCTAGTATCTTTAACTACAGAGGATAGCACAACAGAATTGTTTGGAGGTCACGTAATCAGTCATCTTCATCAGAGGTAAGGTTGAACAAAACCACCAACTATGGTTAAGCATTAGTAGCCCAAAGCTATAACAAGTGACACTGGTCACATAAACTGGAGCCCAACCTCTGAAATTCTCCCTTTAGAAAGCCATATGTTTCTGCTTAAATGCAGGGTGGTGGTCTTTTGAGACACTGGTTTGCCACCCTCCTCATTTGCAGGCAAATCAATAAACTTCCCTTTCCTGTTCCTCAAATCACTTGCCCTCATTCTTCATTCTCACTGATTTGACCTTGGGAACAAGCACCAAACTTTTTGTAACAGTGGGAGTATTGCTTGAACCCAATCTTACATTGCAGCATAGGTATGTGTAAACAACGTGCAAACATTTTGCAAGAGTTTGAGGTTGCCGAGAGCTATGATAAAACTGCACTCTAGCTCCAGCAACAGAGTGAGACCCTCTCCCCCCACCAAAAAGAAGTGAACCACAAAGAAATCTCAATTGTGCCTCTTAACACCATGTGATTTGGGAAAAAAACATGCTGTGCTTTTAATTTAACCTTATTTTCTCACCTGTGAAGTGGATATTAGAGGCCTGAGCAGTCCATCTCATAAGATTTTTTTTTTTTTTTTTTTGTAAAAATTCAATGTGCAGCATTTGTGAAAGTGCTTTCAGGATTTCCTGTCACTCATTCTGAGGTAGGGTCAGCCACTAAGAGGTACTAGTATTAAAGGAAGAAGAAGCCAAGTTATTTCTCCTCCTTCCTGTCCTTGGGTTGAGGAGATTGCGTCTCTAGCAGTGCCTGCTTCTCTTCTGTGAGTCCAGCTCTTACCAGAGGCCCTTGCTCCCCAAGGCCCCAAATCCTTTCTGTCTAGCTAGCAGAGTGCCCGCTCCTACTCAGGGACCTCTGTTTTGGGCTCTAGGGGGCCCACAACCTTCCTTTCTCCTTCTGTCCCTACAAGTGTGGGAGCTGCCTGTAGTTGCCTGTCTCTGGGTATTCTCACCTGCCTCTATTTTGCTTGCTCAACTTTTCTAATCACTGCACATTATTTTCTGTATCAAATTTCCCCTGTTGTTTTCATTTTCCAGGCTAGATCCTGATGGATAACCTATTTCAGGAGTCATGTACAAAACTATGGTTTATTAAACCGTAGTTCTGCAAAGAGAGCTGTTCATTTTCCTCCTTAATCTTTGAGAATATTCTGGAGAGATACTGAGAGAAGATCCCGTGTCTTTTTTTTCCCCTGGTAATATTTTTTTTCCTTTGGAATATTTGAGGTAAGATTACATCCAGAAAATTATCAGTAATCAAAAACCTAAGTCTGCCCAATATTGTAAAGATGCCAGCTGTTTTTGAATTGATCTGTAGATTTGATATAATTCTTATCAAAATCCTAACAAGTTTTTTTTTTCATGACAATTGATTACAAGATTTCCATAGAAATGTAAAGGGCCAAAATGGACAATGTGCTCCTGAAGAAACACAAGGTAGGAAGATCTCTTTCCACCAGATATGAAGACTTATTAAAAACATACGATGGTAGGCCAGGCACAGTGGCTCGTGCCTGTAATCCCAGCATTTTAAAAGGCCAAGGCAGGAGGATTGCTTAAGGCCAAAAGTTCAAGACCAGCTTCATCAATATAACGAGATCCTGTCTCTACAAAAATTTAAAAAATTTAGTTGGGTGTGGTGGCATGTGCCTGTAGTCCCAGCTACTCAGGAGGATTGCTTGAGCCCAGGAGTTTGAGGTTGCTGTGAGCTATGATGAGACCACTGCACTCTAGCTCAGGCAACAGAGCAAGACCTTGTCTCAAAACAAAACAAAACAAAAAAGATATGATCACAGAGGAAGTGTGTGGTACTGCTCCAAAAGGGACAAACAGTCCAACAAAATGAAATCGACTGATGTTCTTGAAGAGTCCAGCAACATACTCATGTGTATATGGACTCTAGATATTTTTTTCAAAATGACATTGTAAATCGGGTGGGAAAGGATGATTATGTCAGTAAACATTCTCAGGACAATTTGGTGATACTAAGGTAAAAAATGTGACTACACCTGTCCCATGCTATGTTTATTTTAAGCACATGTTCCTATGGAAAATATTGATTTTTCTCCTTTATTTCCCTTTGAGAGAATACCTGAGAAATGCTTGTCTTGATGACTTTTTTTTTTAACGATACATGGAGATTTAAATGTTAAAGGTAAAATCATAAAAAGTTTATAAAATAATGAAAAACTTAAAAGGAAAGCAAAAGTCTGAATGTGGAAAATAGCTACAGTCCAGGGGTGTCTTTTCCCCCCTTCAATCCAATTGATAAGAATGAAAACATTTTTCTTACATTAGGATTTGTTTCAATGAATAATAAACTCAGTCTGAGTACAGTGGGAGAAGCCCCAAGGTAATATTAACGTTGTTTAATTTCATGCTTTCCAAGGGATCAAGAAGAGAGGGAAATCACTGAGGAACTGAAATGTAGATGCTCCTGGAAAGTGGCAATTTTAAAGAATTTTTGGCAGTTGGTGCATTTTAAAGAGTAGTTGGAACTCTTACACAATTTCAGCAGTTCCATATCCATATCTCTCATTCAACAGCTTTTTTTTCTTTGTTTTAAAAGAATTAAGATTTTATAAAAATACAAGGAAAATTCCCACATATCTTTCACTTCAACTCCCCAAATGTTACCATTCTGCCCTTCTTGACTTAGCATTCTCTTTTGTCTATATTTATATTTTTTCTAAAAATGTGGAAGTTGTACATATGATACCCTTTTACTTCTAGAATAGATACTTCAATCTGTGTTTCCTAAAAATGAGGACATTTTCTTTTTTTCACATCTCATTCTTTTTCAATAATGTGTATATTAATGTTCAAGATTAGGGGTTTTACAGGAGGACATTTTCTTACATAATCACAGTCCAATTTTCAAAATCTGGAAATTAACACCAATACAACAGGATTAAGTAATACATAAGTAGAGAGCTCTCATTCAAATATTACCAGTTATTCCACGAATACCCTCTTTAGACTATTTTTAAAAAATATTCTCTAGCTGCACTAATCTCCAGTCTTTTCTTCAGAAAAATGTAGTCATCCACTCAGCACATGCAAATAGAATTTGTTGAGCCTCATTAATTTTTAGGAAAAGGAAACTGAAATTTCCCTTTAGCTTTGCACACAGACATTCTTCATTCCCTGAATGAAGAGATCCCAAATGGAGTCTCACTCTGTTCCCCAAAGCCTTTGTTATCAGAGAAGATTGTTCCTTTTCTGTGCAGGGTGCTCGTTCGCTTCTTCTTCCCGATTTCTCATTAGGCTGAGAAAAACCAATGTCAAAAATATTCTGGAAAATGTTTTCCCCTTTTTATCACACATAATACACGGTATTTTTCCATCTCAATTTTAAAACCAAACTGCATGCCCAGGGCTGCTTGTGGATGTAACAGCTCCTACAGGCAGGTTATTCCACTGTTATACGGTGCAGCCTTCCGCAAGAAGTCGCAGCTATTTAACTAGTATATTCCAAAATAAATTAAACACAAATCACAGAAAGTGGTTAAGTCCTGTTGACTACAAAGGGGAACTGGGGGATTTGAAAATCAGAGATAGAGGTGGATGGGGGAATTTTATAGTAACTCCTTTGTCCTTTGTACAGTCTGATTTTTTTTTTTAAGCCATGTGTGTATATGTTATGTATTCAGAGAGGGGTGGAGGAAATGGGGCTGGACAGAGAGAGAGACAGTCAGGAATAGATTCTCGGGTAGAATCATGGTTAGGTAGATAGATAGAAGGACTAAAAGTTTGAAGGAACAGCAGGTTCCATATTCTCTGGCTGCACCTTTAATTTTTAAAGCCATCACTCTCTTCCACTTTCCCAGAGCGACGGTTTAGTCCTCTCTTGTTAGCGGGAGTCTCTTCCTCAGGTGGAGATACAAACACAGTTAGTCACGCATACACTCTCAGCAGGACCACACTCTGCACACAGATTTGGAGGTGTGTGCGGGGGAGATGGGGAGCAGGCAGTGTAAGCAGGACCTCCCTCCTCTTCCCCTTCCTCCTCGGATCTTCCGTCTCTCCTCCCCTTTCCCACCCTTCGCCCGCCTTACTCCCCCGTCCCGCACCCCAGCCTCGCCCCGCTCCAGACCACGCACACCCACGAGACTGGACTCGCGTAAATTTCCGCTCGTTGGCGGGGCCGCCCGGGCGGAGGGGGGCGCTCGGCGACGTCAGAGCGGAGCTAGGGGGCGCCCCTCCGGGCTGCCGGCCCCTCCCAGCCCCGCGGCCCCGCTTCCCCTATAAAAGAGAGGGGCCTGCGCCAAGTGCGGCACACCGCGGGCACCCGGGCGCACGCTGGTCCCAGGCGTCTGCGTCTCGCCGTCCTCGGGCACCTCGCCGCACTGCCCGGCCGCCATCCTCGCTGATCCGGGCCATGCAGCCGGCGGTGCTTCTCGGCTTCCTGGGAGCGGCGGTGCTGGCAGGTGAGTGGGCGCGGCGGGCTGCTCAGCACCGCGGACAGCGCCGGCTCGGCCTGCCCGCCGCTCCCGGCGTCTTGGCTGCCGGACAGAGGGAGGGTGGAGTGGAACGTTTCTCTCTGGCTTGGGGTTCTTCATTCTTCTCTCTCCCGGATCCTTCCCTTCAACTCCATCTCCCCCAACCCCTGTTCGACTTGGAAAACGCCATGGGGCTTCCTACCCCAACAGGGAGAATTTCAGTCTTTTCTTATCTGAGGGTTTTCTGTAGATAGTAAGAAAATGGGCCACACCTCCACGGAAACCCCACATTTTGTGCTCAGTTCTGAGATGTCACGCTCTAGCCGTCGGTCTAGAGAGATCCTGTTGTAATCTAATTCTGCATCTGTTTGGCTTTCAAAAACCAAGTGACTTCAAGCTGACAGGAATACATGTAGTATGATATTAGTTGACATCTGCATAATTTCCTTTATTTTATAAACGTGATGAAATAAAAGTAAGTCCATGTGTATGTAGGATGCGTCTTTTAACATGTTTGCATGTAATATACGTATGTATGTCTGCTCAGGTATAAGTGTGTCCAGGTTTAAAATAATATGTTTCTGTGTTTTGTATTTCCAACTGTAGAGAAGGGTAATTTTGCACTCTTGTTAATTCTTTTTTTAAGTTATGAGTGGAAAGTGCAGCAGATATTTTAACTTTGTACTCCAGGAAAACAACTAATATAAAAATCACCACAGAAGTATCTTTGGAGTAGTAAAAACTTATTTTAGTCAATTTAGGAGGATATTTTTGAGAGTTTCTTTTGATGTGTGGAAGATCGTAGGATTAATCTTTCAAACTTCTCTGAATGCCTAAGAAATTATCTCTGAAGATTTGAAAGTGTGTGTGTGTGTGTGTGTGTGTGTGTGTGTTGAAGTCAGTATTGAGACTATTGGGAAGAGAGTATACTACCACCAAATTAAACTAGAGATTTTCCTTGGCTATTTTAATGATCTTTTATTAAGGCCAGTGAAATTGAAATAGCGCCATCCATGAATATGAAGCTTTTATTGACATCAACTACTGTATCCAAAATGTAGAGCTAAAATGAAAGCCAGTGGTAATTTACTTTACTGCAAGCTACATACATTCAGAATTTTCTAGAATTCTTGCCATTCTTACAAATTGGCAATAAATGTTCTTAATTTTATTAAAGAAAACTAAATGAATAGTTCAGAATTCTTTCTGGCAGAATACTTTCAGAAAGGACTTGCTTAAGAGGTTAAAATATACACTATAAATATACAGTACATATTGTGCCAGCATAGAGACATTAATAAGACTTATTTAACTATTAGTGGTAAAATATAGATCTTTTAAGTTAGAGAGTATTTTAAATAAAGGTTCATATTTTAATAGCAGCTAAATGAAGACATGATACTCTAAAATTTTTGTTTTCAGGTATAATTCATGCACCATGAAACCCATCCTTTTAAAGTGGTTGGATTCAGCACTTCTTTAGTAAATTCACAGATTGTGTAACCATCACCACTATCAAATTTCAGAAAATTTTTATCACGCCAGAAAGATATCCTCTATCCATTAGTAGTCACTGCTTCATTCCCACCAACCCTCAGCCCCTGGCCATAAGACATAATAGCTTTCAAGTAGAGTTTGTTATTTGCAAAATCACAGGGCTAGGGGAAACCTTAAGAAACCATCTAGTTTATTTCTTACCCATAAGATCTTCTGGAGGGAGATCCAGATACCTTTTATGGTAGCTACTGTGCCCTCTAAAAATTAATATAAATGAAGTAGTCACATGATATCCATATTATTCTAGGTAAAATTCTGTATTCAGAAGAGCTTGCTTAATGTATTTTATAGCTATATATTACTAATAAATCTGGGATTGAACCTCAATGGTCTTTTTTTTCCATTTTTTTTTATTATTATAGATAAAAATATGCACCATAGATGTGGCCCCACCCATTACCCTCCCTCCACCAAAACCTCCCCCCTCCCTTCGCCTTCCTTGGTTCTTTTCCCATAGTCTTGTGCTATAGTTGGGTTATAGCCTTCATGTGAAAGCTATAGTTTAGCTTCATAGTAGGGCTGAGTACATTGGATACTTTTTCTTCCATTTCTGGGATACTTTGCTAAGGAGAATATGTTCCAGCTCTATCCATGTAAACATGAAAGAGGTAAAGTCTCCGTCTTTCTTTAAGGCTGCATAGTATTCCATGGTATACATGTACCAAAATTTGCTAGTCCATTCGTGGGTCGATGGGCACTTGGGCGTCTTCCATGACTTAGCAATTATGAATTGGGCTGCAATAAACATTCTGGTACAGATGTCTTTGTTATATTGT
>CAUYPK010055667.1:0-28668 GCA_963574355.1 Loris lydekkerianus
AGTTTTAAGTCTGGCACGGGAGCACCATGGCACCCTAGTAGGGGAGGTAGGACCAGTTTTTAGAGGGTCTCTTCCGTGAAATGAAGTGGGAGGGCTTTTGATTTCTGCCCTTTTGTTTGTAGGGCCCTTAAGCCGGACTCGTGGGGGGAGGGGAGACTCCCGTCCGCTTCGTGATGGATTTTGTACCTTTTGTTTGCGTCCTTGTGGTCTCAGCTCGCCTCAGTGGTGTTGATGTGCGATCTCCAACCTTCTCTCCTGGTATAGCTCGAATCCTCCAGGTTACTTACTAAATTTCCATTCTTTAACTCTCCTTCTGGACGGGAGCCTCTGTGAAAAGCTGGCTTCAGTCCGCCATCTTGTCTCCACCCCCTAATTTGAATTCTCTATAGTTCCTAGTTAACAAACCTTTGTCAGATTCACAACATGCAAATATCTTTTCCCATTTTTTTATTAAATCATAGCTGTGTACAATAATGCAATCATGAGGTACAATGTGGTTTTATATACAGTTTGAAACATTTTCATTGAACTGGTTAACATAGCCTTCGTGGCATTTTCTTAGTTATTGTGATCAGACTTTTATATTCTATATTTAGTAAGTTTCACCAGTACCCTTCATTTGCTTTGATTGTTGTGTCCTTAAGCTGTGCAGAAGCTTTTCAGTTTAATTAAGTCTTGTTTATTTTTGTTGTAGAGATGCTCTGTTTGTGTTGAATTGACTTGGGGTTTGATATCCCTCTAAAACAGTGGTTCTCAACCTTCCTAATGCCGCAGCCCTTTAATACAGTTCCTGTGGGTCATGACCCACAGGTTGAGAACTGCTGCTCTAAAAGGAGTATTTCTCAATCTTTAGTAAAATTTAGAAAATTTTCATTTATGATATTCTCCAATAGGGCTTCTTCTTCCCCTTCAGGGATCCCTATAATTTATATATTTGAACACTTCGTGAAGTTCCATAATTCCCTTGGGTTCCCAAGCTCTTGCCAGATTCCTTAGGAGGCATGTCACACAGTGCCCCTGATGGCAATTCCCAGGCTGCTGAGCCCACCCCAAGGGTGGATGCTCAAGCTCAGCAGGCATACCAAAACCGGCCAGGTACTAGGACACCGTGAGCCATTTCTCCCACATGGCCTTCCCACTATGGTGGTATCTAGCTAGCAGCCAAACTGATGGAAGATCCACCCCACCAAATATTCAATCCCAGCCACTCAACACTATTCAAGTCCATCCACTCATTTAAGCCCTCCAAGGCCACTGCAATGAGCAATTTAGCCCAGAATCAAAAAATTACAGGATAGTCCTATCTTGTCCCCAGTCCTCCATGGGTGAGCTAGCTGGCCAGTCCCCACCCATTCCCAAGCACTCACCTTCTGTGCTGATTTTCCTCAGCTCCAGATCTCCTTTCTGGCTCCTGTAGTCCACCACTGCTTTACTGTGCCCTGGAAACATAAGTGACAGAGGGGAATGAAGCTATCCATCCCTTAACTTTATTTATTTCACCATAACTGGCTCTCAAGATTTGCTTCTGTTTTCTTTACTGAACCCTTATCTATATTCTGGGTATGTCTGAACACTGGTATATAGATTTCAACATTGAGATGTGGGGTTCAACAAAATATTCCTATGTATTCAATATCTATCAACCAAGGAAGCAACAAGCTGTTTTGGAGCCCCCTCTATATGCCTGATATTGTGCTAAACACAAGAAACAGAAGTTCTCAGAGAATTTTAGGATCATTCCTGTTACCCATAAAACATTTCAGAATTACTCACTTTGGTGCTTTGGGTCAAGGTTTCCAAGGTCCTTCCTTGGCCTTCTAAAGTAGCTTTCCTTACCTTTGCTCTCAGTTTCCCAACATCTATCTAAGCTCTTATTCCAATATTAAAATACTTTTATTTCCTAATTAATTAGAATGACTCTATTTTATTGACCAACCCCAGACTGATGCACCATGTGTGTTTTAAGTCCACTGTGTCTAAACCTACCCAGTCTGCCATCTGAAATCTGAGTTGTCCTTTCATGACATTCCTACTTCTCTCAAAGTGACATTTTTGAAGCATATAACTTAGACTGTCCAGATCGGTATCCATTCCAAACCTTTGTTACTTGTGCCCTTTTACTATAAAGGCAGAACAACTGAAGTCTCATCGTCTCAGACTCTCTCACATGTAGGAGTGGGTGCATGACTTAGCTTTGTGATAATGACACACAAATAAAAGTCAACTGATATTCCTTTCTGTCCCCTTCCTCTTCTCTAGATCTCATGTGATACTTACAAAAAAACCAACTATTGCTCATGGTGGTATAGGAAGAAGAGAGTAAAAGTTTCACACAATAATGGTATTCTCAGGCTGCTTTCTCCCAGGCTTTCTAAAGCATTAGACAAATAATCCCATTAATTTTTAAACCACTATTTGTCAGATTTCCTGGGATTTTCTGCCAAGCGCAATCCCTAACTGATACAATTATATAGAGAGAAGAAACTGTGCTTTTTAAAAATCAGATTAGCTTAAATTTATTGAGTCT
The DNA here is from genome assembly GCA_963574355.1 of Loris lydekkerianus. Lineage (NCBI taxonomy): Eukaryota > Metazoa > Chordata > Mammalia > Primates > Lorisidae > Loris > Loris lydekkerianus. Next base: position 2,528 of record CAUYPK010055667.1, read on the forward strand.
CAAGATACACTCCCTGCTGGGTAAAAGCTGTGTGTGTCTTCTAATTTCTCCATTGTAATCATTATTTAGAACAATGCATCTTTACCAAGCATGAAAATAACTTCCTTTGCAGTTGGAGTTTACTTTTCAAAATAGATGTGTTGCTAGTAAAGTTAACTGAAAATTTAATTATATTTTAACATACACAAAAAAGAGTTACTATTCAAAGTAAACTGTTGTAGAACATTTTTATAATGAAAACATTGTTTTAATTTACCTTAAATCTAAATGTTCAAATATCAAATTAGTTTAACTGGGACCTGAATATATGTCTTTGGTTTACAGGTTTTCATATCAAAGTAAGAATTAAATAGAACTATGTCAGGGGAATGTCCAGAGTCTATGGCAGAATAGACTATCCTACCTGAGAAGCTTCTCAAGCTAAGCAGCAGTTATTATGCTGCTGGATGTCCCCAACTGCCATGAAGGGGCAATAATTTCACCTTCCTCCTTTTTTTTTTTTTTTTTTTTCTTTTTTTGCCATCTCAATGAGTCCAGACAACAAAAATGATAGCGATAGGTCAGATATGGATAATGCCATTTACATCTCAGAAGGAATTCCTCTTTGACTCTCTGTCTTGCACTTCCTGGGCATTCATCACTTCTCTTCTTGATGAAACATCAAACACTCCTCAATAACACCTTCTATACTGGGGACTTTGTTCAAATGATACTTATCCTGTCTCACTAACATGAAGTTCTTTTCCATTAGGTTTTATAGGAGGACAGAGAAAAGAAGGAAAATCTAAATCAAAAGTACACAGTGATTGCCCCTAATACAAGACTGGTACAGTCCCTTTTTCATACTTGGGACACTGCTTAGTCTTCTTAAATCCAGATTCTTGTGTCCATTATTTTAGCCATTCCATTGTCAAATGAATGTTACCTAACATGTGACATTTATCAAGATCCATTCGTTGAAAACTCTTCTGCAGCTCCCTATAATCGACCATACCAAACCTCGATACTTCTATCTGGTTTTCAAGGATCTTAATGGTATTCCTTTTTCTGACCTAACTACATTCATTTTCTAGTCTTTCCAAATATACACTGCTCTCTCTTATAACTTTGTTTGCTTTGGGTTGCAAATTTTCAAAAAAGAAAACCCATACAAATCTACTGGCTTTATTAATTGAAGAAGTCTGGAGAGACAGAATTTGCTCAGAGTCTCCACATCATCCTATCCTTTCTAATATTCCAGGACAATCAGCTCATTCTCAGCAGGGGACTTGTCCTTGAGATCATTCTTCATCTACTCAAGGCATCACTTGCAACAATGTCCAGTGCAAAAAGAGAAGGTATTTCTGCCTCTGGTTCTCTTTATAACAATGAAAAGACATATCCCTGAAGTCCCCTTAATGGTCCCTAATAACTCCCTGGCTACCATGCCACATGCCCAAGCCATGATGGAGAGGAACCACCAAGCTGTGTAAAAGAAGTTAGACAACTGGAAAAAAAATAGGCTCTTTAAGCTGAGGAAAAGAAGTAATGACTACAGGATAGGCAACCACAACATCTGTAACACCTCAGTTTCATCTCATCCCTATAGATCACCTTCATTCCCGCATTTGTGCCTTCATTCTTGCTTTACACATCTAACACCCTCCCCTCCTCCTTTCCACTTATATAAATGCTTTCTATTCCTAACAATCTCAAAGATGTAAGAAAGAGGTTTTGACACTGATAGGTCAAATAGCCAAGGTCACATAGCCAGACAGAGATATCAAGCTGGGATTAAAACCCCAGAACTTACTTTCTTTTGGGGTTGGGGAGGCAGTCTTGCTCTGATGCTCAGACTAGAATGCCACCATGGCTTAGCCTAGCTCACAGCAACCTCAAACTCCTGGGCTCAAGTAATCCTTCTGCCTCAGACTCATGAATAGCTGAGATTACAGATGTGCACCATCAGTGTGGCTAATTTTTTTTTCCTATTTTTAGTAGAGATGGAGGTCTCACTTTGCTCGGGCTAGTTTCAATCTCCTGACCTCAAGTGATCTCCCCAACCTCAGCCTACCAGAATGCTAGGATTACAGGTGTGAGCCTCTGCTTGGTCAAAACCCCAGAACTTTCTAACCCTAATTCACATGTGCACCCCTCCACCCTCTAAGGCCTAGCCCCTGTGTAAAATGTCCAGTTGCCATATCATTCTCTCAATTCTGTTTCAAAACAGCAACTTGATCCAACTGTTCATTTCTTCCCCCTCCCAAACTCTCATTATAATAGCCAAAAAAGAAAAAACTATGGGAAAATCTGTATCAACCCCAGAAACATGGAAGGATAGCATATTATGTAGATGTGACTGACGTAAGGAAAAGATTTACCAACACATGAGGAATAATGAATGACATTCCAGAAGCTCCCAAGGTCAGAGCAGCTCTAGATAGGAGAAAGTAAGCTATAGGTCACATGAGAAAAGGAAATTCAAACATTTCTGGAAGTGTACAAGACCAGTAGACATCAATGTCAGCCTCAACTTGGTGAGAACAAGGGGATAAAGAAATCAAAAGCATTTCCTTAGCAGGCTGCCAACAAGGACAAGGAAAATGACAATGTTGGAAGAAGTAGATAAGACTCACTATTTGCTAAAACAAACATGGTATAGAAAAAAATTGGCTCAGCAGTTCACTTTCCTACCTCATGTATTTCTCCATTATAAAATACCCTTCCTATTCCTTCCAGTCAAATAAAACCCCTATTTATCCAAGAAAAACAGTAGAAAATATAAGTTTTCCCACATAGCCTCTGACAAGTCAATCCCCGTAATGGTTAAGCATAAACATCAGAAAGAACAAATAAAGGAGTCTTACTGGATGGAAATAAAGACAGAAAAGAGGGCAGAGAGGTACAAGGGAGAGAGAATCGATAGTTCAAAATATGGAGACCTTCTGAGGGTTCAGAAAAAAATAGTTTTAAGAAATTTCTTTCAAAAAAAGAGAACAATATCAAAATCTATCATTTGGATTTAAAATAAAATGTGAAATGACATTTCATCTCCAGAAACAGAACCACCTAAGATCAGGAAAGATTACTTTCAGATGAAAAAATACTAGAGCCAGGTATACTGCTAAAGAAAACTAAACTAGAGAATTAGAAGTTTGAGAAGTTTTCCCCAAACTCCAAAGAAATGCATAAAAAGATAAATATCATAGAAAAATGTAGGAGACATGGAGGATGAATCTAATAGACTGAATACCTTAAATGTAAAACAAATATCAACTGAGACCTTTGCTCCTTAGGGATCTGACTATAATCAGCAGCTTGCACCCTGCTACTTTTATGGCCCTTGGAAGTCCAATGCAATCCATTCGATTTCTGCCCACTAGGAGTTTATGTTTCCATGGTTCTCTGGCACCAATTTCCGTATTTTGTCTCTATTTCTTTCCACATCAAACTGGACACAGGATTCAACCCATCTCTTCTCATTCGCTCCCTTTAAGATTGCCCCTATTCATTCATTCAGTAAATATCCATTATCCTGGCAATATGACAGTGACCAAAATAAGCAAATCCCTGCCTTCATTCCAGTGGAAGACACACAAGTCAATTAACAAATATATAACACATATATCAAGTAATGTATTAGTTACCCAGGGCTGCTGTAACAAATTACCACGAACTTTGTGGCTTAAAGTAATGGAATTTTATTCTCGCATAATTCTAGAGATTTAAAGTCCAAAATCAGGATACCAGAAGTGTCATGTTTCCTCTGCAGATTCTAATGAAGAATCCTTCCTTGCTTCAAGCTTCTGGTGGTGTCCCACAATTCTCTTGGCATTCCTTGACTTGTGACAGTATAACTACAATCTCTACTTCCATCTTCACATGGCCTTTTTCTTTCCTGTGTGTCTCCTCTGTATCACTCTCTCCTTATAAGAACACCAGTCACCAGATTTAGGCCCACCCTTGTCTAGCATCATCTCAACTTCATTATATATATGCAAAGACCCTACTTACAAATAGGTCACATTCATAGGTATCAGAGGTTAGGACTTTGTTATGTTGAAATTTTTACTATTGGTAAATGTAATATGACTAATATTTTGAGAGAAGGTCTTTAAAAAGGTAATTAGGTTAAAAGAGGCCATTGGGTTGGGCCCTAATGCAGTAAGACTGGTCTCCTTATACATAAAAAGAAGAGAGTAGAATACAGAAAAACACAGAGAAAAGATGGCCATCTGTAAGCCACAGAGAGAGGCTTAGGAAGCAAGCAATACTGTCAACACCTTGATCTTGGACTTCCCTGTATCCAGAACTTTGAGAAAATAAATTATTTCTGTAGTTCAAGTCTCCCAGTCTGTGGTTTTTTTTATAGAAACCTTAGAAAACTAACATCGATTTCAATATATCTTTTGGAGAAGGCACAACTGAACCCCCAATAGGTGATGAGAAGTGTTATGAAAATCAATAAAACAAAGTCAGAGGATGGTAGAAGTAAGGAATAGGCAGAAGAATTCAGTTCTTCCCATCTCTAGTTCCAAACTTGCTTACCCAAAACTATCAAGGTGTACAGCAGAACAAAGAGACCTTTATAGAACAGAATCTACTTACCTTGGAAGATGGTTTTAAAATATAGCAAAAAAATGTTCTGTTAAATTACATGAACAAACATTGAATGTTCATTGTCAAGCACTGTGCATGATCTTTAATTTAACTACATAATATGTTTTGATCCCTATAACAACCCTATCAATGAGGGTCTTTACCTAACAGATGCAATCAATGCAAACAATGAAACCTGGTTCTTTGTACCCTCAATGAATCTCCAACAATAAAAAAAAAAAAAACTATGAATTGGATACTATTATTTTCTCTATTTTACAGATGAGAAAGTAGGCTTAAGAGAACCAGATGGTTTACCCAAGGTCAAATATCTAGAACCTAGACCCATAACTACACTATCCCCTTCTCAACCCCTATGACATACCACCTCCTCTTTTTATACAGGTTATAAGTGAGGATTTGTTATACAGAACTTCCCTTTGGAGTCAATAATGTCCTTCAAAGACAAGAGCTTTGGGTAACTGTCTATCAGATAAATGTATTATTTGCCATAGCTTCCTGTTTTCAAATAGGAAAAGAATTTAAAAAAACACATAGCAACCTTTCTTATATGATGAATCGATTTCTTTTAGCTGTGAAGAACAAACCAATGACTCATGTATTCTCAAAGTCAAAATCAGGGCTTCTCCAATACCAAGGTCTTTTTTTATATACTTGCCTCCTGTGAAGCCAGTGACTCCAAGACACAAGTGCTCACCATACTCTGAGGAGCTATTGCATGGGGAACACAGATACCTTCAAAGAAAGTATTTCAATAATCAATCCCACGCCTCTAAAATACATCTACTAAATACCTTTGACTGAAGTAGAAACCCTAACTAGGCAGCCTCCCAGGGAATTATTTGGCTGATTACATTACTGTGCTGCTAAGGAGGGCTGATGCAGATCAGGAAAACACTAAAAGCCCCCAGGTTAGCAGGTGCTCTTTGGGAAGCGCACGCCTGGGTCTTTCAAAGAAAGAAAAATTACTCCAGAACCAAGACAAAACAGAAATCCTATATCAGAGACCTGAAAAATGGTCCAACAATCATGAAAAGTGACAGTCATAATTAAAACAACGGGAAAGGAAAATTGTTGCAGAGAAGCCCTCGCTGGGAAGTGATGGAATACCAGTCTTAGTTTCAAACTAGAGACTGGGAGGAAGGAACTCCATTCCCAAACCTTCCCACTGAGTGACATTTCTAGCTATTACTTTCTCGCTGTTTGTAGCAAGCCTCTACAGATGTCTTGAGCATACATCCAGTATAGAAAGGTGCCTGTTGTTTCAGCTTTCTTACCGCTAAGCTATTGATATTTTAGGGGAGTAATTGAACTTCTGAGTACAAATTTATTTTCTCCATCAACTAGTATCCCCTGAAGATAAGTGGGTTTTCAGGGCATACATGAATGTAACTATAAATCCAGTGCCTAAATGGCATTTGTAGTTTATCAGCCTTTGAGGGAGAAGGAAACAGCCTAGCTGTAAAACATTTCCTCGAGTTTAAATTTGTCCGTGCCTCCTCTTCTGCACACATGCATGCACACATCTTGCAACTTGGCATTTTTTAAGAACGAGGACAAAAAAAGGGGATTTATTTTTGCAAACTAACAAGTGATATTTCTCCAAGAGAACTGCCATGATCTGTTTGCCTGCATTGAAGAGTTGCTTTCATCCCACACAGTCCAGCTGTTACTCTCAGGTTGCTGAAATAATGAGCAGTGTTAAAAAAAAAAAAAAAAAAAAAAAAAAACAGTTGAAATCAGCCCAAGACTCATGACCACATTTAGTCCAATGTAAAGTACAGCCTCATTCAGAAGGGCAGTGTTCCTTCCCTCCAGCGCCCCCAACTCTTCAGCACCCACAGGTTCCCCTTTCAGCAATATCAGGTTATAAGGGCAGCTGGGAAATGCATGGGTCAGTGTCCCCTCCCAGCACTAACCTCCAGTAGAGAAAAATTATGGTCTTACATCTCTCATGTTTTCCTTCATACCACAGCCATAAAGTGGCCAGTGTCTGAGTTAATGAAATAGCACTTCTTAGAGACTATACCTTTCACCCAGACAGACCACTATTAGGAGTCCCACCCTCCTTCTAGCCATATGAGCCATATCACTCTTACCACAGTGAGTTCGCAGTACTCATTCAGCAACTGTACCTTTCATGGCTATTATGTGGCAGGCCCTTGTGCTACAAGTTAGAGCTAAGCATGTTAACATCGTCACTAACCATGCAGCCCCTGACCTCACAGCACTTACTTTCAGCGGGGAGATAGACAGAAAAACGACCACAACGATGTGGACTATGGTAAAGCAGGTAAGGGCACCCAGGGAAGCACAGACCCCAGGCACGTAACCTCTTCTAGTTCACCAAAGTGGCATTTTAGAGAATGAGGTGTCAAAATTGAGACCTGAAGAATGAGTGAGAATCATCAGATGGAAGTGATAAAAGAAGTGTTCCAGGCAGAGGTAATGACATAGGTGTCTTCTCAGAGAAGGAGTACATGATGGGTTGCAATAATTAAAAGTTCAAAATGTCTGAAGCATGGAGTTAAAAGAAGCCATGGCTTAATATGCTTCCTTAAATAGCTCATCCTCACACTTTCTATAGCATTTGTCTCCTCACACTTCATGGTGTCCCCTAATCCAACACCCATGACCCACTCCTTTTAATCCTCAGAACATGACCTCACGTGATATCTTAATAGACAAAATAGAAGCCACCAGACAAGAATTCCCTCAATTTCCTATCAAACATAGAAATATATACATACACATATATACACATATACATACATACACTTATTCTGAGTGCTTTCCCCAACTTGACCTTTTATTTTAAGGTTAAGGTCAGCCTCCCATGTAAGGCTAATCTCTTGATGTTCTGGATCTCACTTTATTTAGGCCCTCCTTGGATGCTTATGTTTTCATTATTCTTTCTGTCTCTTATACACTCGATCTCTTCTCTCAAATAGACCATCCCCAAAAGTTTTAAAACACGCTGAATTTTTTTTCCATTTTAGAAAACAAGCAAATCTCCTTCTATCCTATATCCTCCAAATGAATAGTGACCTATCTGGATCTTCTGCTTCATAGCAAAACTTCTCCCAGGAGTCACCTTGCGATTTCCAACTCCTCACCTCCTAGCCATTCTCCAATTAATTCTAACCCAGTTAGAACACCTCCACTCCACTGTGCAGTTATATTAAAGTCACCAATGATATCTACATTGCTAAACCCAAAGGGGACATTTTTTCAGTATTCATCTTCTTTTATTCAAAAGAGACTTTTGGCACTGTGATACAATTTATATTTTTAGAGACAGGGTCTCACTATGCTGCCCAGGCTGGTCTCAAACTCCAAACCTCAACTGATCCTCCCACCTGGGCCTCCCAAAGTGCTGAGATTATAGGCATGAGTCACCATGCCCAGGTTTAACCAATTTTTTTTAACAATCTGTTTCTTTGACTTCCACAACATATTCCCTTCTCCTGGTTTTCCTCCTACATTTCTGTTCAATCCTTCTAAGTATCTTTTTCATAGTGTATCCTTCACCATGCCATTAAATGTCAGAGTTTTTCAATTGGGTACTCTTTTCTTCCCAATGTAAAATAATTACTCTTCATGTAAAATTATAACCAGGACTTTTATCCTCCCCTTTGTGTAAATAATTCATAAATTTTTATCTCCAGCCCAATGCTCTCCTATAGGTTCCAAAATACATACATCTGTCCACTCAACATTTCAGTTAGTTTCCTCAAATGTACTTCAAATTCTACATGTCCAAACCTGAATTCATACTCTTCCATGCCCTTCATTTCACAAACACTTTAAAATAGTCCTCTTCAAGCATTTCCTACCTCAACAACTTCACTGCAGCCTCCTTTAGTACATTGATCTTGTAGATTGCTCAGTAGATTGGTCTTTTCAAAATACAAATCAAGAGTTCCAGTGCTGATCAAGATGGAATAAGCCTACTATAATCTCCCTCTGCCAGTGACTACAACTAAATATTATAGATATAAAAGGCAATTGCCTGAAGACTCTACAAAGTAAATAAAAGCAGGAAATCTGGGGAGAGAAGTCAAAACTTAAAGAACATTTAAGATCAATGATAAACAGTTGCTTTAACTTTCCAATGTGTCAGATAACAATCAACCTGCAGAAAGAGTACTTTAGTGAAATCAAAACAATTCTGAAACAATCTTTAAGCCCTCTCATGATCTTTCCAAAGGTGAAAATCAGAAGTAAACTTGTAATTGAACTATAAGAAATGATGAGAAGAGAGAAATCCTAACAGAAATAGAAATGCTAGTGAGCCACTCCCTATAGAGATGGGTCCCATTTACTGTTTCCTTGGTTACCACTAAAGATTGGTGAAAGACACTTGGGAACAGGGAGGTTTAATGGAAAAGATGTGACAAGACAAGATTGAATTTACCTCAAATATAGTTAGGCAGCCAATTCCATGATCCTGCCCTTCCCAATCTATACATTTCACCAATGCACAAAATACTTCAAAGAAAGATCATTAAAAAACTGGCTTCCATATTGCACTCCTCGAAATACTAGACAAATATGAATTAATAAAGATTAACATGTCATCTGGTTTTCTAATATTGCTCCCCAAAGGAATTTTAGAAGATCAGTAATTTTTCAGTTTCCTTAAATCATTTCTGCCAACACCGTGGCTTATGACAACTTGTTAAAAGCCTAAATCTTCCATGTTTCTTTCCTTGATGAAAATGCAAATCTTTCCAAACATATTTATTTATTATTATAAAAGCAGAGCATATTGCCTGGCATTCTGCAAGGTTTCTACATTGCACTGTATGATGGGAATTTTAAAGGAGATGCCACCACTCTGCCCATCATTACCATTTCTCCCTTCTGATGGTCCTGGCTAGTACATCAACTCATACCGGGGATACACCAAAGGTACTTGCCATTCAAGATTTCATGATTAGGAACCCATGTGACAGACAGCACTGTGACACTATGGACAATTGAGTTGCTGAATTTGGGAGTGGAATTGAATGTTGATTAGTGTCTATTTCCTCCTTGGGTGATGCTAAGGTATTCTTTTTCCTGCCTTTCCCAGAAAGATGAGAGAAAAGGCAGTATGTCATAGTTAATGACTCTCTCAGCTCCATTACTCCTGGCCTAGCATTTGAGAGAGATAAATGATTTCACTGATTAGAAAATGAATCTTGAAAATGCAAGAGCCGCATAGAATACTGGCACAGAATTGCACAGGTATTTGAATGAATGCTGGAGAATAAATTCATTTAAAATTGCCACCAGTGAAAATGCACTATTAAAGATGTATATTTTGGTCCAATGATTTTCACTGATAATATGATTAGTAGTCTTTCGTGGTACTAAATTCAAGACTTGTTTAGGTATTTAAATATGTACATTTTAAAAAATTAGAAATCTAGCTCTATTCATACCAATCCTTAGGGATAGGATATGCCTACATCAAAAAATGGTTCCTTTTTTAGTTGAGGAAGTCAGATCTTAATAGTATAGCAAAGTTAAAGAGAAACGATAAGAGTGAAATGTTGATAGCGATGACTATACTGACATTTCTATTAATATAATATATCAGATGTGATAATATGGGGAATTGCTTGCTCCCTGGGTGTAAGGTAGACATCTTGAGAGGTGCATTAACTTGTTCAGTCTGCTAGTGTACCATTTAGTAAATTGTATCTCCAATAGCATCATAATAGTCAGGAACAAAGTTAGGAAAATGGGAAATGCATTATCTACTGTGCCGAGAGTAATTCAATCACCCCATTAAATCTGGCCCAATGATTATTTAATCCAAGGTACTAAGAATTACTAATTTGGTACACAAAATGTGTGTAATATATACCTTTGTCTCTGGTACACTGGAACAAACATTCCCTTTAATAAACATTCACACGTAATATCTAAGAAAGATATTAGGCCACAAATGCTGAACAAGAGATGGTTAAAACTCATGGATTTTGTTTCTGTCTCATCTCTACCAATCATCCCTTTTGCCTTCCCTCTTTTTTGAAGGAAGCTATATAGTTGTTTCCTCAGTCAATGAGGACATAGCCCAAGATGATGGACCATTTGCAAACACCACCAAACATGGCCACAAAGAAAATTCAGCAGGGTATCAGTAGCAGTTGTACTGCTTGCTCTAATTAATGTTATCACATGTCCATTGAGACTGATACCACGTAATGACTATTTCATGATCTACCATGAATGCCAAAAATAAAATAAAGATAAAATATATTTCAGCTAAAGAAGATTATAGGAGCAAAATTACAAATAGGAAATAAATGTGTGACAGTTTTGATGCCAAAGTTATGTGGGTATCCTAGAATAGGGCTTCAGATAACAAAAAAATAAGGCTGGCAATAGAGTTTTAGAGTACAAATTCTAATATTAGATGGGGCCCCAGAAAGCCCATTTTCAATCCTATCATTTATCAAATGAAGAAACTGAGGCCCAGAGGAGCAGAACAACTTTGTTCAAAGTCACACTGATTATCAGTTACAGTAAAAGGACTAGGAGCCCATATGAGTTCTGTCTTTTCCTCTTTAGCATTAAATGAAGGCCAATAAATGCATAAATTGAAGAAATTGGCTCCTGGCCCTCGAGAAGCTGAACCTTTCTTCTGACAGAATTTGAAGACCTTAGACTCCTTCAAGGACACCATCTCATACCAGAAAAAAAAAAAAGTTATGTACATAACATATCTCTATTTATACATAATATTTACACAATTCCAATGTATTAGTAAATTCCCTGAAATAACTCGAGTTGCTGTGCGAGCCAATGCAGTTTTATGGCTTTGTGGCTCTACTGTGAATTCAGCCCAGGAAAATAAACAAAATGATACTATTCTGTGAGCAGAAACACCAGATTGTATTATTTAATACTCCTGACAGACAACAGTCATTTTTGCAAGTGGCATCTGGCCAAGATTACAGGTCTCAAAGAGTGTCTCAACTGTGCTCAATCATTGCATCTCACTCTATTAAAAAACTGTATTGAGATTTCTAGAACCCACAGCAATCAATCTGCTTGATTAATGAATTTTTTTTAAGCTTTTGTTTTCCTGGCGCTGGCTCTCAAAAAAATTACACCCTCATTTCTTCCTCCATGGTTGCTAGGAAAGTGAGAGATTTGGTGATAAATATTTATTATCTCCCAATTCCTGTCTCCCTTATGGTGGGGTTATTGCTTTATTCAGTTCCAGAGCTAAGGAAAATGCCTGCCATGTCATTAATAATAAACAAAGCTGCAGTGTGTGTGCAATAATGAATTAAGTTCATCCCAGCCCATCTGTGTATCACCATTCAAGCATCTTGTCAAGTGAAGGTTCTACAGAATCCACAGGTCCTTAGTCCTCTCATTATGGAAATAATCTGTGCAATGAAGTGAGTTATAAAATATTATTATGAAAGGTGAGCAATCTTTTTTCCCAAAGAAGCATCTGGCAATGAAGCAAAAATTCTAGCTATTATCGTCCTAGGGTTGAAGAAGGAAAAAAAAATCAACAAGGCTCATCTGATCTCTTGGAGAATCAATGAAGCAGCCTCCCTGTGGAAATTAAGCAGCTGAAGAGGGGCAAGGATCAGTTTGGACTTGTTCGCTTTTTCCATTTCTTGGCCAATTCACAATGGCTCCCTCAATGTGTGGCTGAGCGTATTCCAAGCTGCTTCATTAAAATTTTACTCACAACATTTCTACTGTTTCCCTTCACTAATCATTCTCTAGTAAACAGCATGGTAAGGATTTACTGTTCTGACAAAATCCCTTTGTTCTTTTCTAGGCAAAGGCTTCCACACTTCCTTGACCTATTAGTAAGATAACAAATATCCTAAATCAACATTTTTCTCCTTACTACTTTGAAATAAAAAGGAAAAAGAGGGGGAAAAAAGTGCTTCTCAAACTTTAATGAGCACATGCCTCACCTAGGGATCTTGTTACAATGCAGATTCTGAGTCAATAGGACTGAGATAGGGCCTGAACTTCTGCATTTCAGCAGCCCCAAATGATGCCCTGCTTGCTGTCTGCAGACCTCCCTTTGAGTAGCAAGATCCTAAGTGAGTAATCCCCCCCTTGGAACCTCAAATAGTCAGGCAAAGATAATAAATGTAAATGCCCACATAAACAAAGACAATTATTTTAGAATAATATTTTATATTTTTTAAATGGATAAATCTGTTATTTTTATTCAGGGTTGCCTCTCAAAATATTATTTCTCCTCAGATTCTAATACCCTGTACCCTCACATACATGTAAGTTCTACAAACTAATGAAGTAAATATCAATGTACTCTTAAGAGCACTCATGCTATAAAAGGGTTTCTCTAATGTTTGTTTTCAGTATACTTTCTCCTCATTCCTAAAGCTACAAGAGACATCCCCTAATCCATCTTAATAGCCCCTCACTTAGTATGCTGTTAAATCCAATCCTACCAATGTTACTGAATACCTACTATATGTTGAAAAGAACAAGGAAAAAAATCAACTTAAGGAGTTGGCAACAAGTATAATATTTTCTCCCTGAATCACTTAGATGTAGCTAAATAATGTCAATACTAGACAGGTGAGATCATCTTATGATATGAAGGTAAGTATATCAATTTCCAATACTATTTTAAATACGAATCTTCTATGCAAACTCCATACAACTTTTTCAATTTTTCAAAACTGTAAGTAAACTTCAAGGATCTTAACTCTTTTGTGAATCCAATGCTTACTCTACACCAGTAAGTGACACTATTTCAACTGACCAGATGTAAACAACGAGAAATAACAAAAATTATATTCTTAATTCTTGAGAAGATTTGACAGATGAATTTCATATCACTGGAGTGGAAAACTTTCACAAACAAGCCAGCAAAAAAGACATTTTCTTCTATTTGTTTCCTAGCAGTTCAGTTGCACCAAGGTTAAAAAATATAGCTTCCATATTCCTTAGCTAAGGGGACTCAATCAAGCAAGACTCCTTTCAACTCTCATTGGGACAAGAAGGAACAGATGTAAAAACATCTGCCCTGCTTCAAAATGATGAAAACACTACTGTGATATCAAAGACAGCTCTGGGTCACTCCACAAAAGTCTCTAGTTTCAACATGAAAGTGTTTCATTGACTGTCATTGTGAAAATCAAGAATGATAAAGACTAATGTTTTAATTATTAATCCAAAAACTGAGCTGTTGGTCTTCTCTAGTCCATCGCACAGTACTATCACTGATATTGCTAATTGAAGCTTCCTTGTGTGCCTTTTGGGGGACTGAAAAAATGCTCAAATACTTGACATTTTTGGTGCAGCAACAGTGACATCCAGTGGGTAGCAAGATTAGCCCCAAAATTCTGTATAAACTCAGTGAAGGAAGGTTAGGATATCCCATAAACTGTTTTTGGCTGCCCGTGGTCACTTAGTCTGAGGATCATACATTTTTAACTTCCTTGGGATAACAATCTATTTAGTTATTACAATATTTAATAGGCAAAGTAAAGCCATATCTTATCTCACTGACCAAGACACTGTTGCAATTTCTTCCCATATCAATGTCACTCAATGCAACAAAATAAACTATTAGTCAGAAAAGTCTCACTAATTTTGCAAATAACATTCTTTCAACATTGCTTAGCTCTAAGTAAATTATTTAATTGAACCTGGTTGGTCACATCAAATGCTTTTAATTACCAAAACTTGCTAAAGTTCAAGCGAATAAACATGAATATATGTACCTGTTTATAAATGTACATTTTAGATACAAAATAGATATATTTAGAATAAATCTGCATTTCATGTTGAATTAGTGGCTAACAGGATTATAGTACACAAATACAATGTTCATGGATTTCCAGACTTTATTTCTATAATCTGTTTCTATTACTGCTGCATGCCGGTGCTCTCATTTCAGTTTTAAGTCACTAAGTGTATACTTCAATCTAACTTCTGGCAAATAGACACTACAGAAGTGTAACAGCTTTGAAGAAAATAATTGCTCCACAGATAAGAATCCCTCAGGCTTAGCGGAAAGAGGTTAATTACCTAGACCCCAAGAACCCATCCAAAAAGACATGGATATTGCTGAAATTGCTCTGGGAATAGAATTAGATTTTAAGGTGTTTTATGGAAGAAAAGAAAGAAACCAGTGAATTTAGTTCATTAGCCCAAATGGGCTCCCTTTGCAAGAAAGAAAGCAGGGGCTCTGAAACAAAATAGAGTACTCAGCAATTCATCTGCGTACACCCTAAAAAAAAGTGATCCATAAAAAAGAGATCAGATTCACCATATAGAAAAATCAAAATCTATACAATTTCAAAAGCAGCAGGAAGCCCAGAATTCTTGGGCTCTGCTATTAACACAACAGGCTTCATGAGGCATTGAAATAGGCCCATCAAATCTTTTAGACAAA
The DNA here is from genome assembly GCA_963574355.1 of Loris lydekkerianus. Taxonomy (NCBI): domain Eukaryota; kingdom Metazoa; phylum Chordata; class Mammalia; order Primates; family Lorisidae; genus Loris; species Loris lydekkerianus. The sequence continues at coordinate 17,529 of CAUYPK010055667.1, forward strand.
CTAAATGACAGTGTACGATGTACGTGCATAAATAGGCAAAGAACCTCAGAAAAATGCATGGACACATAAAAATAAGAAGGTCATTCCTAAGACATTTAGTCTGCTGAGCCCACACTGTCCATTAATTACATCAGCTGCCAGGTATGTGTGGCTATTAAACACATGAAATGTGGCTAGTCTGAATTGAGATATACTTTAAGCATAAAATAGAAACCAGATTTTGAAGACTTAGTATTAATATAAAGAATATAAAATTACTCATTAATAACTTTTATATTGAGGATACATTATGATGATAACATTTTGAATTATTTGGTTAAGTATATTTTCGATATTATGTCCTCTTTATGTTTTAATGTGATTACTAAAAATGTAACTTATATATGCGGTTTGCATTATATTTCTGTTAGATAGGGCTGCTCTAAGTAACATGCAAGAATGAGTATGTCACTTCACATAAAACTGTCCACTGGCATTTTTTTTTTTTTCAGATTAATATGAGAACACAAACCATTAAGTTTCAATGTTTGCATTTGTTAGGTAAGGCCCCTGTTATAGTTGTGTCCTTCACCAGGAGGTGTGCCATATATATATCCTTACATTGTACCCATTAGCTGGCAGCACATCAATCCCCCTCTCCTTTCCCCTCTCCCCCACAGCTGGAATTAAATTGAGTTTTTCTCTTGTATAGGCCTGTATTAGTTCATCTACTGGCTTCATATTAGTATTGAATACACTGGATACTTGCTTTTCCATTCTTGTGATACTTTACTAAAGAGAACATTCTCCAACTCTATCCAGGTTAATACAAAAGATATAAAGTCTCCATCTTTTTTCTTCTGGGTAGATACCTAGTAATAGAATTGCAGGATCAAATGGAAGGTCTGTTTTGAGTTCTTTGAGAATTCTCCATACTTCTTTCCCAAAAAGGCTGTATTGGGCAGCGCCTGTGGCTCAGTGGGTAGGGTGCCGGCCCCGTATACCGAGGGTGGCAGGTTCGAGCCCAGCCCCAGCCAAACTGCAACAAAAAAATAGCCGTGCGTTGTGGTAGGTGATTGTAGTCCCAGCTACTCGGGAGGCTGAGGCAAGAGAATCGACTGGCCCTAAGCCCAAGAGCTGGAAGTTGCTGTGAGCTGTAACGCCATGGCACTGTACTGAGGGCGATAAAATAAGACTCTATCCCAAAAAGGCTATATTGGCTCAGTGCCCATCACTCAGTGGTTAGGGCATGGGCCACATACACCAGTGCTGGTGGGTTTGAACCCGGCCCTGGACCACTAAACAAAAAAGCTAAATTAGTTTGCATTCCCACCATCATTTTTTTACTGTTACTCCTCAACCATCCTGGTCATCCTTCTTGTATTTTCAAATTAATACACATAATTTAAATATATTTTAAATTAAAATTCGTGATTACAGTTTCTGCTACTACTCATTAGTCATGCAGACACAATATAAATATGGAGGCATATTCAGTGGTTGGACTCGCAGATTTGGAAGCCATACTGGACAAATTCAAATCTTAGGTCTGCTCCTTACTATGTTACCACAAGCAAGTTATTCAGATTTTTTGTGTGTGTGTCTCAATTTCCTTCAGTAACAATAGGATTATTGAGGGAATACAAGTTAATATATCAAATCACACATGACAACTAGAAAACACTAATATTAGTTATACCATTAATTTACATTTTGTTACTGACAAAAAGCTTTAAAAAGATCAATGAACATCTTCAAATATTCTTGGAACTTTAACAAGTTTTGCATATATATGCATTTAACATTTTATTACACTCTTCAAATAATACAATTCATACAATAAGCTTTCCTAAAGAAATTAGTCACTTACAATGTTGATTATTTCTTCATTTTTTTCCTTTCTAAGAAAACCCATAATATGTTTTCTTCAGGCACTCTACCATTTTTTTCTATCAAGTCCTGCTTTCCTTTTTCTTTGGTTAATTTCTTATAACTATGTTTTCCCTCCTCATTACCCAGAATTGAAAGCTTACTCATTTGGACCCTTCATTCTTCCATCTAGGACTAGAAAGCAGTTTCTTCCTATTCTTTCCCTTCCTATCCCCCCAAATCTCTCCTTCCTAATCATATTCACCATCTTTTAGACATGGTCCAGATTCTATCTGTCCCTCAGGCCTTCTCCATGCACTTCAGCCTGCACTGTCCTCCTCCCCAAACTCTCACAGTGTTGTCTGTTCATTCAACTGTATATTACCTGCTTACAGACAGTCAGGGTCTGGAGATAACCAAGAAAAATGAGATACACGTGTATCCCAATCTCGCGGAAATTACAGTCTGTGTGAGAAGACAAACACCAAAAATTTCTCATAATATAGATGAATGGTATGAGACATAAGCCAGTGAGCTAGAGGAGTAATTTACTCACATACCCATGATTTGGATCCCTAACTGGCCTACAAACTACTAAGTATGCCTTTTATTTCCTTAATAACCACCCAACATTTAGCACAGTACTAGGCACATGGTGGGAGTGTAAATTTGGTCTAACAAATAAATAAACTTTTTTCATTATTTAGACCCTATTTCTTTCACATTGCCTACCATTTTGGCTCAAGTTTTGATTTTTACCCTTCATTATTCCATGGAATAGAGGAAAAAATCACTCTACTCAGATGACCTATACTAGACTACAGCTCCCAAACCCACCAACTGTATATTCAACTGTTAGCCAAAGTATTATGCAAACAAAATATACTAATATTTTTAGTCCATTCCTGAAATATCTTCACCTTTTAGAATTCAGTAATTGTTTCTAAATCCTTATTTTATAGTTTTTCAAAAATTAACTAATTAAAAAACACAAATATAATCAGTTGTCATTTTCATGTAGATCTCTCTATTCTTTTCTCTATACATATGTATACATATATTTTGCTTTCTAACATAGAGATCATATGGCACATACATTTTTTTTTTTTTTTTTTTTTTTTTTTGCAGTTTTTTTGGCTAGGGCTGGGTTTGAACCCGCCACCTCTGCTATATGGGGTCAGCGCCCTACTCCTTTGAGCCACAGATGCCACCCTGGCACATACGTTCTTATAGTCTGATTGTCATTTAGCATACAGTGAGTATTTTCCCATATCACTGAATCTTCATCTACAGGTTGACTTTGTTAAGTACCCTCATCTTTATTCCACAGATCAAGAATCAAGGCCCAAAATGGGGAAGTGACATGTACAAGGTCATATCATAAGTAGGCCACAGAACTAGGGTACAAACCCTTTCTGGTTTTTGTTTTGTTTTCAGCTCTATTGAGGTAATAGTGACAAAATTATATATATTTAAAGTAACCTGATTGTTTGTACACTCACATTAATCTGAAATAAAAAAATAAATAAGTATACAATGTGATAATTTGATATATGTAATTGATATATGAAATTATTACCTCTATCAAGATAATTGATATATTCAACACTTCACAGTTACTTTTCTATGTTAGAATGCTTAAGATCTACTCTTAGCAAATTTCAAGTATACAATACAGTATTATTAACTATAATCACTATGTGTACATCAGAGCTGTAGAACTTATTCATCTTATACCTGAAAGTTTGTCCTATCTGAGCAAGTTATCTCTATTTCCCTTCCCCCAGATGCTGGTAACCACCATCCTACTCTGTTTTTATGAGTTCAATTCTATTTTTTTAAGCTTCTACATACAATTGATATCATACAGTATTTCTCTTTCTGTGCCTGGATTGTTACACTTAGCATAATGCCCTCCAGGTCTGTCCATGTTGCCACAAATGACAGAATTTCCTTCTTTTTATATGGCTAATTATATCATATTTTTTAAATATATATATATATGTATGTATAATGTATATATGTATCTCACAATTTCTTTATCCATTCATACATCAACAGACACAGGTTGTTTCCATGTCCTGGCTGCTATGGATAATGCTTCAATGAGCATAGAATATAAATATCTCTTTGATATACTATTTTTGTTTCCTTCAGATATATTCCCAGAAATGAGACTGCTGGATATATGGTAGTTCTATTTTTAATTTTTAAGCAACCTCCATACTGTTTGTATGGCTGCTCCAATTTATATTCCCACCAACAGTGTGCAAGGGTTCCCTTTTCTCCACATCTTCACCAATACTTGTCCTGGCATTTTGATAAGAGCAACTCTAATAGCTGTGAGGTGTTATCTTACTATGATTTTAGTTTGTATTTCCCTGATGACTACTGATGTTGATCATTTTTTTCATATACCTGCTGATCATTTTTATGTCTTCTTTTGATAAATGTTGATTTAGGTCCTTTGCCCATTTTTAAATTGGGTTGTTAGTTTTCTTGCTATTGAATCATTTGAGCTCCTTAATATAATTTAATAACTTTTTATATCAACTCTTTATCAGATATACACTTTAAAATATTTTCTCCTACTCCAGGGTTTGTCTCCTCAGTCTGGTTAGTTTATTTATTTATTTATTTATTTATTTAGGGGGATTTTACAGAAGCTTTTTAGTTTTATGTAATCCTATTTGTCAATTTTCATTTTTGTTGCCTGTGCTTTTGGGGTCATATGTAAAAAAATTATTGCCCAGGTCAATGTCATGGTGCTATTTCTCTGTTTTCTTCTAGTAGTTTTACAGCATCAGGTCTTATATTTAAGTCCTTAATCAATCTTTAGTCAATTTTTATACACAAGAATCTAATTTCACTCTTCTGCATATTGAATAGAAATAGTAAAAGTAAGCATTCTTATTACTGACCTTAGAGGAAAAGCTTTCAGCTTTTGACCTTGAATATGATGGTAGCTGTGGCTTGTTGCACATGACCTTTATAGTGTCCAGGTACATTCTTCTGTAATTTGTTGAAAGTTTTTGTTATGAAAGAATATTGAATTTTGTCAAATGCTTTTTCTGCATCTATTGGGTGTTCATTCTATTTTTGTCCTTTGTTCTATTAATGTGATATATTACATTTATTGATTGGCATAGGTTAAGCCATCCCAGGGATAAAATATGGTGTGTGACCCTTTTAATGTGCTATTGAATTTAATCTATTATTTTATTGATGATCTACAAAATTCTACATTTATAATGGTCATATAATATGGATGTAGAGTAACTATTGAACATTAGCATTCATTCCTTTTATTTTTTTAATTAAATCATAGCTGTGTACATTAATGCAATTGTGGGGGACAATATGCTAGTTTTACATATAATTTGAAATATTTTCATGAAACTGGTTAACATAGCCTTCACCGCATTTTCTTAGTTGTTGTTAAGATATTTATATTCTACACTTAGATTTACATGTACCCTTGTAAAATGCACCATATTCTACTTTTCCATCCTGTTGGGCTCCCCATCAGCTAATTTTCAAGCATTAAGACAAAGGATAAAATAAACAATAGTATATAAAGATTCCATTTTTTCACCTACTCTTCAGTTTAACCCAACAGGTGAGCCAATGCTTCTTCCCTAAAACTTTATTCCCTGAGGCCAAACAGACTACATACATTCTTCTCTAGCAGTCTTCATTCATATTCCTTCATTATCAAATGAGATGATGGCTATTAAAGTACTTGGTAAAGTACTTAATGATACAGAATTGGGAGCACAAATAATTGATTTTTCTGAGTTAAAAAATAATGGCATGTTTAAGATGCAGTGCTAAAAATAAGAATTTGTGACAAAGCCAATGTGTATAGTATAATCCTATTTGGGGAAAATTATCTATTTTGCATAGAAATGCTGGCAGGCTATGTCACAAAATTTAACAGTGATTATCCCTGAGTTTAGAAAATGTGGTGATCACATTCTCCTTAGTAAATTATCACAAGAATTAAAAAAAAAGAAAGAAAAATAAAATTTAAAAAAAGAAAAGGAAAGAAAACGTAGCAATCTCTAGTTTTTCTCTTTCCCTCTTCTCCCTCTCTTTTCTTAGCTTTGCTTACCTTTCATTCTTCCCATAGTTATATATTATTTGTATAAAAAGAAAGGCTAATTTGGAATATTTTCTAAATATGATTTTGTGATTCTGACTTTTCAATAACTTTATATATTATTTCACGTCTTTCTCTTTTTACTTGTAGTCTTAAATACTAAACACTGATTGTATGAGTTTCTTAGGGCTTCCATAACAAATTACCACAAATCAGGTGGCTTAAAATAATAGATATTTAATGTTTCATAATTTTGAAGGCTAAAAGTCCAAAATTAAGGTGTCAACAGGATTATCCTCTCTTGAATGCTCTAAAGCAGTGATTCTCAACCTTCCTAATGCTGCAACCCTTGAATACAGTTCCTGTGGGCCACAACCCACAGGTTAAGAACCACTGCTATAAAGAATGATCTGTTCCACACCTTTCTCTTACCTTCTAACTCAAAATTCCAATCTTTGCCTCTATTATCTCATGGCATTCTTCCTCTGTTTCTCTACATCATCTTCCTCTAAGGCAGCTGTTCTCAACCTGTGGGTTGCAACCCACAGGAACTGTATCAAAGGGCCATGGCATTAGGAAGATTGAGAACCACTGCTCAAAAGACACTGGTTATATTGGATTAAGGGTTCACCCTACTCCAGTATGACCTCATCTTAACCAATTGCATTGGCAGTGACCCTATTTCCAAATGAGGCCATATTCTGAGATACTACAAATTAGGACTTAAGCATTTATTTCTAACGAACACAATTCAACACAAAGTACTGATCAAAGAATTTTTTTCCTAATTTTTTTTAAAGCCTATGCATGTTAAGGAAATTATGCCATTAGTTCTTTATAGGTCTTATCTTTCAGAAATTGATATAGTAAATATAACATCACTTTAATAAGTCTAAATTTCTTAGAACATTATTCCAGAAGTGTCACTACAACAGTGTAATTCATCATTTCTACATAATATATTAGAAAATTATCATCTTTACAAAACGAGTTTGAAAACTAAAAACCCTGTATATTTGAACCATTTATCAATGCCCTCCCAGAAACAGATACAGCTCTTCTCTCACTTGGAAGACTGAACATTTCATAATGCAACTTCTTGTGAATTTGAAATAGAGTAACCAAACATTTTTTCTTCTTCTACCAAGATTAGAATTTGTTATTCAAACCTGTACTAAATAATTATGGGAAATAAGACATTTTTTTCTTTTATTTTATGCTCTACTCAGAAATACTTTCTTGCAAAGAAAAAGTGGGGAACCACAACCCTTAAGTAATCAAGAAGAGCTCTTGAAGAGCAAAAAAAGCTACTGAAGTCTAAAAAGTAGTGGATCTACCACACTGTGAACAACTCCTAAGTACATTTGAACAATCTTTTGAAAAAGTAGCTTTTCGTGTACAGCTGATAGTGATCACCCTCTGAAAAAGTGAAATGCCTATTAAATAGATGCCACTTGGAAAAGTATAAATAACCAGAATAAAAACTGTCATTGTGTTGTTTCAAAAAGTACAGTTACCATTTCCTTTTCAAAGAAAGTTTTCTCATGATCACCTTGGGTACCTGTAAGTGCATAATGCCAAGTGGTTAAGAAGTTCAATCATATGGCAGGTCTAACTGGTAAGAATTCAACTCATTGGATTATTTCAGTGAGAAATATAATCATTAAGGCTTAAATATTATGTAGCAATAATGTATTAGTTAGCCATTGTCACAATAATACTGCATGACAAACACAAATCTCGATGGCATTCAACAATAAGCATGAAATTCTTGCTCATGCATCTCTGGGGAAAGCTGCGTTCAGATGTGTTGACTCAAGGCTATGAATCAAAGCTAGGTCTGCTCCACATGTACCTCTTCCTTCTTGGACAAGAGCCAACCAAAACATGTTCTCCCCAAGGTAAAAGGCAGTTCAAGGGGGCAAAGTTAATTACACAAGCACATTTCAGATCTTTCCTTGCATCATATCCACTAATATCTATAAGTAGGAAAAATATTTTTTTGCCTCTACCATCTTAAGTTCAATGGCTGAGGCCTATGAATTAAACTGATAATAGAGTAAAAGGAGAAAGGCATAAAAATTTTATTAACATTTCTCACTTTAAGTGCACAAGTGCTTAATAGAAAAGAAATGAAAACCCAAGAAATGGTTACACTCAAGGTCTTACGTACCATTTTAACAAAGGGCAACAAACTGGGGAGAACTCATTAGACAAAGGAAAAAGGGTTTGAAGTTCTAGAGTCAATAAATTGTGGTAATGTGACTAGAAAATATATGGGAAACCTAATGGCAGAGAAGGGTTAATTAGCAAAGTTTGTTTCTGCATACTCATCTTAATGTTAACTCTCCATCTCTAGTAATAAAGATAACTTCCCTCATCCAGGTATAAAGGGTGGGGAGTAGAGGGAATACAGGCTACCTTCACAAAGGAAATTTTTGCCCTAATTCTTGGTAGCTAAGGGGAAGGCAGATAAGTTCTCCTGTATCTGTTGATTCTCAATTGACTTTTCCTCAAAATAATCCTTATGCCAAAATGGTATATTCTGGGGTGGTACATTGTGGGCCCCTTCATATCAAATTCACCTAAGCAAGTCACATGGCCAATCTCAAAGTCAAGGAGCAGGGAATAACTCTGTTTCCCATAAGGCCATGGCAGAGATCTCACAGACTTGAGCTCAATGATTGAATCTACCACAAAGATTAGAACAGCATACGAATTTTATAGTACTAAAAAAAGTACTCTTTTTGGAATATATAGAGCAAATAGAGAATTATCTCCTAAAAGCATTTGTCCTTCAGAAAACCACAAGATTAGGATAACCTATACCATTCTTTTTTGTTTTGTTGTTGTTGTTGAGACACAGTCCCATCTTATGCCCTGAGCAGAGTACAATGGCATCATAGTTCACTGCAACCTCAGACTCAGGCTGTGGGCATCCTGCTGCCTCAGCCTCTGAAAGCCACTAGGAAGACAGGTGCTTGCCATAGCACCCAGTTAGGTTTTTCATTTTTTTATGAGTCAGGGTCTCACTCTCGCTCAGGTAAGTCTCAAACTCGTGAGCTCAAGCAATTCTCCCTCCTCAGCTTCCCACAGTGCTGGGATTACAGGCTTGAGTCACCACACCCAGACCTATACCATTCTTAAAGATTATTTGGTTTGGTGCTATGAGAATGTTAGTACCCCTAACAATTCAATAAAAATTACTATGATGATATAATTTAATCCCTACTATTTACTTTATATTTTTATTTACATGTTTAATAAATTCTGTTGATCAAAAAAAGGATTTAATGATCCTTCTAAAGTTATCTAACATACTCTTACTACTCATATTATCTGTCAATTTCTCTAACTCTGAAAGGTCTAAATAATGGGTTTTAAAAAATTAGTCATTTTAACACTCATCAGTAATCATTGTAGCAACTTACATTTGCAACACCAAATATACATTTAAATTCAACTGATATAATTTAAATATATCAATATATCTGTTATTGGTTGAAGTATGACCTTATTTGAAAATAGAGCCTTTACATATGATCATGTTAGGATGAAGGCTATTAGGGTAATTCCTAATTCAATATAATTGATGTCTTTAGAAAAAGGAAAAATTTGGACACAGGAAAAGATACTAGAACACACGAGGTTACCAGAAGCTAGCAATGAAGTGTGGGACAGATTTTTCTTCACATCTCTCAGAAATATCCTTGATTTCAGACTTCTAGCCCCTTGGAATGGAGACAATGGATTTTTGTTGTTTTAGCCACCCAGTGTGGGATACATGGTTACAATAGCCCCAGTAAGGAGCTTTTATATTCTAAGTTACCTAGAATACTATATATTAATAATAAGTCCAAATGTTATACCATTTTTTATTTTACTGATGTTATTTATATTCATTATATTTAATGATATTCTATATGATCACATGATCAGTGATCTCACAAAAGTTCAAGGGTGCCAAAAATTATATTGAAACAAGCATTTTGCTATGTGGAGTTCAAAAGGCCAAACACAAAGTTAATTTGGGGCAAGTAATAAAGCAGAATCTAAATGCTAGTACATCCCTATTTATCATCATCTAATATATTACATATTTTTAATTCTTTTTTTTGTGTGTATCTGTCTCCTTGCTGTTCCTATTGGAAAGTACATACCATGAAGGCAAGAAATTTTTTGTCTGTTTTGTATCACAGACACTGTATCACTAATGCTGAATCTATGCCTGGTACATATAAGTATTTATCAAATATTTGTTTAAATAATGAAATAAATCTGTAAGCAAGAATCTAATCTTTTAAAAAATCCTCTTAATCATACTGTTGCTAATTTTTGGCATGTCATTGTCTCCTTCCTTGGACCAACAATGATATACATACATTTGGGTTGTTGTCGTCCTCAGAGGAAGCAAGGAAACCCTCTAATAAGAATACATGCTCATTAACTGCAGACGTAGGTCCACCACAGGGGAACTCCCAAGAGAGTCAATTATTTCAATACTATTCTCAGCCTGCAATATTCCTACAAGAGAAATTTTTCACATGGACAGCAGAAGCTGCAAGGTAAAGTTGGAAATACACAGGGCTGGAAACCAACCTGAACTTGGTTAGGAGCTCAAATGATGTCTTTTAAAAATCTCTTTGAGACTTTACCTCTTTCATGTTTACATGGATGGAGCTGGAATATATTCTTCTTAGTAAAGTATCTCAAGCATGAAAGAAAAAGTACCCAATGTACTCAGCCCTACTATGAAACTAATTTATGGCTTTCATATGAAAGCTATAACCCAGTTATAACCTAAGAATATGAGGAAGGGAGAGAGGGAGGACAGGGAGAGGGAGGATGGGCAGAGGGAGGATGATTGGTGGGATTACACCTGCAGTGCATCTTACAAGGGTACATGTGAAACTTAGTAAATGTAGAATATAAATGTCTTAACACAATAACAAGAAAATGCCAGGAAGGCTATGTTAACCAGTGTTATGAAAATATGTCAAATGGTCTATAAAACCAGTGTATGGTGCCCCATGATCGCATTAATGTACACAGCTATGATTTAATAAATAAATAAATAAAATAAAAATCTCTTTGAGTCGGGCGGTGCCTGTGGCTCAAAGGAGTAGGGCACCAACCCCATATGCCAGAGGTGGTGGATTCAAACCCAGCCCTGGCCAAAAACTGCAAAAA
>CAUYPK010055668.1:0-15127 GCA_963574355.1 Loris lydekkerianus
CCATCCCTTCACCCTGTGTCTATACTTATTCTTTAAGGTATGATGAGATTCTTGTATGCAGCAGATATCTGGCCTGAGTTTTTGTATCCAGTCAGCCAACATGTGCCTCTTTAGAAGACAGTTTAAGCCATTCACATTAATAGAGAATATTGTTAAGTCTGGTGAAATTTTGGGCATCGAGTTTTTCAAAAGTCCAGTGGACATTTTTAATCCTTTCGCCAGTGTGGAAGTTGGAGTTTGATCAAAAGTTTCTGAGTGAGTTTACTTTAGTGGTAGAGGATTGGGGTGGTCATTATGAATGATAGGTCTGAGAATATCCTGAAGAGCTGGTTTGGTTACAGCAAATTTCTTCAACATATGAATGTCATGAAAGTATTTAATTTCTCCATCGTAAATGAAACTCAGTTTAGCTGGATACAGGATCAGGGGTTGAAAGTTATTTTGTTTTAGGAGATTAAAAGTCAATGACTACCCTCTTCTGGCTTGAAAGGTGAAGCAGAGAGATCTGCAGTCATTCTAATATTCTTCCCTTTGTAAGTAATGGATTTCTTATGTCTTTCTGCTTTCAGAATTTTCTCCTTCATATTAACTTTAGTGAAATTAGTTAGGATATGCCTGGGGGATGTCTTATTCGGGTTGAGTTGTGCTCGGGTTCTGAAACGGTCTGCTATCTGAATTTCAGAATCTCTTGGCATGTCTGGAAAATTCTCCTTCATAATTTCATGAAGTAGGGCCTCTGTGCTTTGCGAAGCCACTTTATCACTTTCTGGGATTCCAATGAGGCAGATATTTGCCTTCTTCAAATTATCCCAGAGCTCTCTGAGAGAATGATTTGTTTTTGCTCTCCATTTCTCTTCCTCTTTGAGAGTTTGGGAGTGTTCAAAAGCTTTTGTCTTCACTGTCAGAAATCCTTTCTTCTGCTTGCTCCACTCTGTTACTGAGAGATTCTACTATATTTTTGAGATCTTTGAGGGCTGCAAATTTTTGCTTCAATGTATCAAAGTCTTTGGTGGTTTTGTCTTTAAATTCGTTAAATTCTTGAGACAACTTTTGAGTTTCTCCTCGAATCTCTAATTCCCACTTTTTAATTGCTCTTTGAATTTCTAGTTCCAAAATTTCCTCCGTTTTATTAATCTTGTTTGCAGTCCAAATTCTGAACTCAATTTCTGACATCTTTGCCAGCTGTTTATGAATGGGATCATCAGTTACATCTGCCATATCTTTCCTTGGGGAGTTTGATCTGTTCTGGTTATTCATTTTACCAGAGTTTTTCTACTGATTCTGCCTCATGATTATTTTACACTGTTTGGCTTTTCCCTTGGTGCTTTGTCGAGGACCCGTACAGTGCTACGGCCTGAGAAACTGGGGACCTGTTTGGTGTGGTGGGGTAAGTGGCTCTGTCTTGTTTTCAGCTGGTCTCTGTCTGACCCTAGTGAAACAGTTACTCTGGGTTAAAGTCTCAGCTGTGGAGAAATACCAGCAATTAAGTCACCCCACCCCCCACAGGTAACAATTGGAAAAGGAAAATCAAAACCTTCCTACAACCACACACCCAGGGCACCACTTGGGTAGTCTTCGGGCAATTGGCTCAGTTTCACGGGTCCAAATCAATTGTATCAGTCAGTACCTGTCTCAGGTGGGAGAGTGTAAACGTTCTCTGGGAAGTAGATCACAGGGGTCTGCTGACAACTCAAATATGACTTGCTCCAGTGCTCCATGAAGTCTGGAGGACCCACACAGCAAATAGATTAGTCTGGGAAGGTTGATGCCTCCTTCCCCACCTTGCACCTCTGTCACACCCAGTCACTGATAACCCCACAGGGCTGTGGACCAGTTGCTTCTAATGAGGAGATAGTCCAGGGGTTTGAATGACAAGAAAAAATCTATGTCTGCTCAGCCAGGCCACTGCTCTCTGCCTCTATCCAGCAGGGGGAGGTGAGGCCTGACAACCTGAGGTGCTTGATGGAGGCTGGGGGGGGTGTTCATTCAGTTCCAGCCCTGCCCCTGATTGATGTTACTGACAGAATAGAACAACTTTGTGGGAATTTGTTTCTGTCCCTGCTAAATTCCCCTGCAGAAGAGAAGCTGTTTTGGATCCCCAGAACCTGTTCTTCAGGCCCTGTCTGTGGTGCTGTAAGGTCTGAGCTGTTTGTGTTTGCAGTCCGGTTACCTGTCAGATCCAGCTTCTTCCTTCCCTCCTTTGTTTAAACTGATTGTCCCCTGGGGACAGGGTGCTTCTTAGGCTCAGTAAACTGGTCTTCTGGGTCAGCCCTTTTCTTGGAATCTCTCAGCTCTGCGCTCCACCCAGGCTGGTATTGCCTCCGGCAAACCCTTTACTCATGGGGCCTGTGTTTCTGTCCAAGATCTGTTCCATAGTGGTTGCCACCTGAGAAGATGCCCAGCCTCTTCTGGTTGCCCAGAGAGACAGGGGTTGTGACTTCAGAATATCCGGGGGTGAGCCCTATTGTTGCCAAAAAAGGCTGCTGCTTTGCGCCTCGGGGAATCTCCGCTCCGGCATGGTTCCATCTCAGCCTCTCTGTCCTCGCCTCGCTCCTGTGCCGCAGAATCAGCACTGACCAGCTTCAGTCCAGGCCCTGTCCATACCCCTCTTGGAAACACCCAAGAATCTGGACTCCTGGGGGACAGGCCTCTAGACCTCAGAGTGAGAGTGGAGGGGAGTGCTGGGAGCTCAGAATTGCATGTAGAGAATATATACAGTTTTATGCCTGGCAGGAGAGTGCCATGGCTCCCTAGTAGGGGAGGTAGGTCCTGTTTTTAGAGGGTCTCTCCCGTGGAGTATAGTGGGAGGACCTTTGAACTGTGTTCGTTTGTTTGTGGGGCACTCTGAGCTGTTCTCGTGGGGGCGGGGACTCCCATCTGCTTGGTGATGGATTTTGTACCTTTTGTTTGTATTCTTGGGGTCACAGCTCACCTCAGCAGGGTTGATGTGCATTCTTCCACCTTCTCTTTTGGTGAAGCTCTAATCCACCAGGTTATTTGCTAAATTTCTGTCCTTTAACTCTCCTTCTGGACGGGAGCCTGTGTGGAAAGCTGACTTCAGTCAGCCATCTTGTCTATAGCAGTGTTCTTCAAAGGGCAGTCTGAGGACGGCTGGCAAGTCACCCAAGGTGCTTATTAAATTGCAGAACCCTGGGCCCACCAGGCTTTTTTTTTTTTTTTTATTTCTCAGATTAATATGAGGGTATATGCTGGGTGAAGTGGCTCATGCCTGTAGTCCCACCACTCTGGGAGGCTGAGATGGATGGATTGCTTGAGCTCAGGAGTTTGAGACCAGTCTGAGCAAGAGTGAGACCCCCATCCCTTAGAAAAAATAGAAAAACTGAGGCAAGAGGATCGCTTGAGCCCAAGAGGTTGAGGTTGCTGTGAGGTACAATGATGTCATGGCACTCTACCTAGGGCAACAGCTTAGGACTCTGTCTCAAAAAAATAAAAAATAAAAATATAAGGGTACATGCAATTCGGTTACATTATTTGCATTTGTTAGGTAAAGTCCAGTTGCTGTTGAGCCCTTTACCCAGGGGGTATGCTGTATCCTTGGCAGTGTATCTGATAGCCCACCCAGGCTTTTAAAATCAGAGTTCCTAGTGTGTGTGTTTGTGGCAGACAGAAGAATAGCAGAGTTGTATTTCTAACCAGGTCTTTGTGTGCTTAAGCACACTGATGTTTGAGCATTACTGGGATAGAGGAAGGTGTGTGATGTTGTTATCATCTGCTCTAGGCATTGGCTTCTTCTGGACCACCCTTCTTTCCCCCAAGTGTCTAAAAATACTTTACAACCTGTGTTACTCCATCTTCCAGAAGGCATGATTATTGAGATCATGTATGAGGCTCTCTCACTCTCGCAACACTTCTGTCCCTGTCCCATACTCACAGTGATGAAAATATCCCTGGAGCATGGTCCCTTCTCTATATAATTACAGACATGTCAGGGGAAAGCTGATAGCGCAACCCTAGCTCCCTATATTAGTGACTGATGATCGGCCCTTCTGCTGAGTGACTCTGAGGCATGTGCAGTGGAATTACTTGTTTAAACAGATGAGCCCAACATGTAGATTACTCAATGGTTGGGCAAGATGACAGTGGTGTAGCCTGTTTAAGGCTTATAGTTAAAAAGTAAGTTATAATTTTCTTGGTTTTCTGGGTTCCAGACATGGAAGGCCTTACTAATCTGTCAGTGTATTATTGAAACTAGAATAAAAACCTAGGATGGTTGACATTTTAGCCTCTGCATGGAAATTACAATTTTATGTAATGTATAAGTGTTAAGGCTCCCATGTGCAGTTGGCTGATCATGTGCATTTAAATGCATATGGGAAATCAGTGATTCATGTTTTATGGTGTATTATTACCTGTTAAGTTCATGATAAAAAGTTTTCACAGTGAATTGTGGACTGGTTTCCTGTAGATTATTTACTATTTTTTGAATAAGCATCATGTTTTTTTCTTCTTTGTGTTTATGCTCAGCCACCTGAAATAAGCTCCTTCCCTGTCTCTATCTGTTGACATCTTCCCCATTTTTTAAGGTACATTTGAGATAGTTTTTCTTTTGTCATGCTAACCTCAGACCTTCCTGCTTCTTACACCCCACCACCTGGTGTGGCATGAATTTCATAGAGGTAATGCATTTGGTAAAGGTCTATGCTCATTCATTAGTTGATTTTTTGTTTGTTCACGTAGTCACTTATCCATCCCCTCCTCTACCCATCCACCTGCCCACTATCTACTCATCTGTCCATCCTCCAGATTCTTAAAAGGTGCCTGCTCTGTGCAGGTGCTGTATGTAGGTCCAGCACTGAACCAAAGTTCTGCCCTCGTGGAGCTTCCATTCTATACAAAACAATTCTAATTTAAAATTCTGGTAATACAAAGACATCAAGGAGGGTTGGGTGTAGAGAACGATGCTGGGTGGAGGCACAAGCACACAGATGAGGCGGAGCCAGCCTGATGGCAACTAGTGGAAGAGCCTGCTGGACAGAGGTGTCATCAAGTGGCTAGGGGAAGAAAGGCCAGCACAGTTGGAGCTTGGAGGGCGACAGGGAGAGGGGTAGGACTTGAGGCCAGAGCTGTGACCTGGGCCTGTTAGAGTGAGGTCTCATGGGCCAAGGTGAGGAATTTGGCTTTTATTTTTAGTGAGCTGGAGAGATCTGATATGTGTTTGCAGAGGGGAGGCTAGACCTAGTGTAGGCTCAGGAAGTAGAGATGTGTGGACTTAGGACAGGGGATCAGGGAGAATATTTAGGAGCTCCTGCAATAGGTGAGTGAGAGAAGGAGAGATTCTGGATATGGTTTTGGAGACCCTTAAGCACTCTGCTGTTCTGCTCCCACAAAAGAGCTTTCCTATAAATTGCTCAAGTTTGATTCTTTTATACTATGGTTTGTGCCTTGGGGCATAGTGTAAAGTCTCACCTCCCACAGTTCTCCAGTGCTGGTGTGGTGGAGGGAGGGATTCCATGGCATGAATTTCTATGGTGAGATCACACATTTGGACATCACGTCCACCCCTGGTTCTGAGTGATCCTTGGCAGAGACTGGACACAAAGACAGAATCTGGTGGGTTTTTTTGAAAAAAAAAAAGTAAGCAATTTCCAGGGAAGCAGCCACTCTTCTTTGGATCATTGTGAAGCCAGATGTTTCACTATTGCTTAGTTTTCTCCCAAATGCAAAGGACTTGAAATTATAAAAAGATACTGTAAAAAGCTGAAGAAACATTTATATTGAATTTGGTTTATTTGATGTATGTAATTTTAGCTTATTGTCAGGGAAATTTCTAATGTAAGTCCTAAGAGCTTTTCAGAGAAAGAAAAGAGATTAATTTTTATTTTTATTTATTTTTTTGAGACAAAGCTTTTAGCTTTCACCTGGCTTTTCACCTTCTGTGGCATCACAGCTCACAGCAACCTCCAACTCCTGGGCTTAAGCGATTCTCTTGCTCAGCCTCCCAAGTGGCTGGAACTACAGGCACCTACCACAACACCTGGCTATTTTTTTTTGCTTGTAGCTGTTGTTGTTTGGCGGGCCTGGGCTGGATTCGAATCCGCCAGCTCAGGTGTATGTGGCTGGTGCCTTAGCCACTTGAGCCATAGGCTCTGAGCCAAAAGAGATTAATTTTTAGAAAAGTATGTTTGATCTAGGAAGTTGTGAAAAGTCAACATCAGGAGGGAGGCAGCAGGCAGGCCCTAGAGGTGGAGCAGAAATCCAGGCCTGGGGGAGGCTGTCCTGCGGATGCCAGCCTGGCTCTTGCAAGTCACACCAGGTCAAGACTCATGATAGTCGTGTTATACCTGACTAGTTCCACCACCTTAGTTATTTATGTCAATTTGAAACACAAAAGAATAGCACTTGTATGACTATTCTTCACATAAAATGTATTCCTTTCCATAAATTGTGAAGTCAGTTCCTTTTTCTATTTTTGGTCATGACAATGAAGCCCGGAAGTCTCAATTTCTGTGTAATGGAAAGCTCTAAGTTCGTGGCCTTGTTTCCATTTTCCACTCCTCCTGCTAAGTCAGGAACGCCATGCCCACATAACGTCCTCCAGGCAGTGGCTCTGTTCAGGAATTGCATCGCCGTTTGACTGCAGAGGTAGGGCAAAGGCTGTTATTAACGCTTGGTGTCGTTGGGTCAGGAAACCTTCAGGGATAAGTAAAATTTCTATGAAATTTCATTTCAAAGTCCAGACTAGATCTGGACTTATTCTTTATGGGGTATGGGGTTTTTTTTTTGTTAGTTTCACATCATTCCTTTGTCCCCTTCATTTTCTCCTGGGAAGTAACTTTTTTTTTTTTTTTTGAGACAGATTTTCACCATGTCACCCTAGCATCACAACTCATAGCAACCTCAAACTCTTGGGCTTAAGCGATTCTTTTGTCTCAGCCTCCCAAGTAGCTGGGACTACAGGTGCTCACCACAATACCCAGCTATTTTTTTTTTTTTTTTTTTTTTTTTGCGACAGAGCCTCAAGCTGTCCCCCTGGGTCGAGTGCTTTGACATCACAGTTCACAGCAACCTCCAACTCCTGGGCTCAAGCGATTCTCCTGCCTCCACCTCCCAAGTAGCTGGGACTACAGGGCGCCTGCCACAATGCCTGGCTATTTTTTGGTTGCAGCCGTCATTGTTGTTTGGTGGGCCCCGGCTAGATTCAAACCCACCAGCTCAGGTGTATGTGGCTGGTGCCTTAGCTGCTTGAGCCACAGGTGCCGAGCCCCCATCTATTTTTTGTTGTTGTGGTTGTGGTTGTCATTTTTGTTTAGCAGGCCCAGGCTGGGTTTGAACCTGCCAGCCCTGGTGTATGTGGCTGGCCCCCTAACCACTGAGCTGCGGGCCCTGAGCCTGGGAAGAGTCTCTTATTATGATAATTATTATTTTTTGAAAAATTTCAAGCAAATAAATAGTGTATTATTTGGAAGTACCAATTTAGAAGTTTTTGTTTGTTTGTTTTTAGATTTAAATAAATTCTTGTCTTATAAATGCTATTTTTTCTTCTTGTTGCAGTTTTATTTTATTTTATTTTATTTTATTTATTTATTTATTTTTTTGCAGTTTTTGGCTGGAGCCAGGTTTCAACCTGCCACCTCTGGTATATGGGGTCAGCGCCCTACTCCTTGAGCCACAGGCACCACCCATAAATGTTATGTTTTTAAGAGTAAACTTTCATAGTATTCCTGGGTTGAAAGTTTCTTTTATAGAAAGTTCTTTTTCTATATTTTATTTTTCTCATGATCCCATAAAAATAGTATTTTATATCAAATTTTGTAACACATAATACATAAAATCAGTATTCTTTAAAAAATTTAGAAGTCTAAGATACACAAAAAAATCCTTTGACTGTAATATCTTAGCAACATTGATAAGTTCTGTTTTTCCAGATTTAATAAAAATGTTTACTCATATTTTGATATAGTCATGGAAAATACGTATTACCTTTAGGTATGTATATATATATACATATATATATATATATATATATTTATGTCATAAGATTTTTAAAATATTGAGGTAAAATATACATAACATAGAATCCTTAGTGTACAGTGCAGGGGCATCAGCACTGTTGTGCACCTGTTGTTACTGCCCTCTATCCACAGAACTCAGTTCATCTCGCAAAACTGAAACTGTGCCCATTAAGCATTAAAGTTACTCCCCATTCTCCCTTCCCTTCATCCCCCGGCAGCCACCATTCTTTTTATCTTTCCAATTTGACTATTCTGAGTATCATGAATGGAATCATATGGCATTTGTCCTTTTGTGATGGGCTTATTTCACTTACCATAATCCTCAAGGTTCATCCATGTTGAACCTTCTGTTCAGAGAATGTGTCAGAATTTTCTTCTTTTTCATGATTGCATAGTATTCTAGGTGTATATGAACCACATTTTGTTTATCCATTCATCCATCCATTGACATTTTGGTTTCCACTTCTTAGCTATTATGAATAGTGCTACTGTTACTGGAATTTTTCTCTTCAGTAGGTCCTTGGTCGAGGAATGAACCCACGGATCACAGATCAGTGGTAAGATAGAATTTTATTAGAAAGAATACAGAAGAAGTAAAAAGCACCAGAGCTTCTGGCAGGGTGAGAGACCAAGTGGGGAGTCTCTATGTGGGCTCTTTATCCAGGGGTATTAGGTCTTGAGAATTACACTTGGCCAGGACTTGGCAGATGGGAACACAGTTTCAACATTAATGGGTGTTATTGACAAACACTGGGTATGTCAGTACCCAGGGAATGAATGTAGTCTCTCCAGCTCAGGGCAGAAGGTCAGGGCGTTACCTTCATGAAATTGCCCAGGCCTAGGAAAACTATGGTCCTCTGTCCAGCCTCGAATGGGGAACCCTTTATCTCTACTATTAACTTTGGTTACAAGTATCTCTTCAAGACTCTGCTTTCAATTCTTTGGGGTATATGCCTAGGTACATCATTGCCGGATCATATGGTAGTTCTGTGTCTGATTTTTTGAGGAATGACCATGCTGTTTTCCACAATGTCTGTCACCATTTTGCATTTCTACTAGCAATTCACAAGGTTCTAATTTCCATTAATCCTCACCAACACTTGTTATTTTCTGTTTTTTGAAAATAGCCATCCTGATAGTAATGAAGTAGTACCTCACTGTGTTTTAAGTTGCATTTCTCTAACAGTAGTGATGTTGAACATTTTTTATGTGCTTATTGACCATTTGTTTATCTTTGGAGAAATGTCTATTAACGTCCTTTGCCCATTTTTGGTTGGGTTGTACTTTTTTATTATTTAGTTGTAGGATTTCTCTATGTGTTCTGTATCAACTTTATCAACTTATCAACTTTAGAAATATTTTCTATCATTCTGTGGATAGTTCACTTTGTTGGTAGTATCTTTGGACATACAAAAGTTTTTAGTTTTGATGAAGGCCAAATCATATGTTTTTGCTTTTGTTGCCTGTGCTTTTGATATCATATCCAAGAAATCATTGCCAAATCCAAATCATAAACCTTGTCCTTTATGTTTTTTAAAAGAGTCTTAGAGTTTTGGCTCTTCACATGTAGGTATTTGATTCATTTTGTGTTCATTTTAGCATACCATGTTTGGTATGTGATGTGCTTTTACTTTCAAACAGGTTGAAAAAACAGTACCAAATACTTTTCTTCCTGAAAGTAAGTTGTTGACCTTTGCTCCCTGAACTCATTAGTGTATTTCCTGCAAACAAGGACATTCTCTTATAGAACCCATAAACAGCCATCGAAACCAGAAAATTACTATTGAAATTTTTCTAGTATTCAGTCCTCTGACTCCACTCACAACTTTCCAGTTATCCCAGGAAGGTCTTTTACAGAACAGGGATCTGGTTCAGAGATGTGCCTCACATTCAGTGTCTTTCCTTCTATGTCAATTCATCGTCTTTCCTTGGCTTCTGTGACCTTGATGCTTTGACAGGATGTGGGCCAGTTACTTTGAAGAGTGTCCCTCAGGTGGAGTTTGTCTGATGTTGTTTCCTTAAGGTTAGATCCCGGGGATGTGTGTGTGTGTGTGTGTGTACACGTGTACCTGTGTACATGTGCTTGATCAAAGGAGGCTTGTGCTGCACAGACTGTTCTGAGACATGCTTCCTTTCCCATCTAGCAGTGACATTTGTGTTGTTTCATATATAGCAGGTTCTTTCATTTAACTTCAATGTAGGTTTCTAGCCTACAAATACACTCTTTGGGTAACCATTTTACATTTGATGGATTTATGGAGTTGTTGGCAGTTTTTTGCTATTACTGATGAAGATGCAGAGATCCTTTTTAACATTTCCCTTGTGGATCTAGATTTTCTAAGCAATAGAAAATTGCTGCTCTGTAGTGTTTATTATTTAAAAATTTGAAATATTTCAAACATACTAAAGGTACAGAGAATAGAGTATAACAACACCCAGCTTTAGCAAGTAATAATATGGGCTCTAGAATTTTGAAGGTGGTGAAATTGTCATCTCATTCAATAAATGGCTAAACTGGGAGTTTTATAGGGACTTGTTCTAAATGTCTCACTGATTGAGAATTATCATTAATAATAAAATTCTGAAAAGTATGTAGCTTTTTTCAAGAGAAAGATATCTTGAGAAAAGCCAGTCAGTTAAAAAAACAAACAGAGAATGTATACCTCCCAGATGTGGCCTGTGAATAAAATTCTAGGTAGGCTCTGCCAACTTTTCCTTTAGGCTTCTTTCATTTCTGTCTTAATAGAATTTAATAAAATGAAACAGGAGGAGGAATCATCAAAGTTAAAGAATAATAGACCTGAAAGAATTGCTCAGAACCTGTGTAGAATCATTTCTTATCTTGGATATCTTACTTGGCTCTGGTGTCAGGTGGGATGAGATGTGGATTCAGTTCAATCAGTTTCATACTCTCATGTGTCACATTAGGCAGACCAGGGGCAGGAGAAGGCAAGGCATCAAGTTAGAGCCCAGCTTTCTTTACCAAATCATGGGATATTCTCTATAAAGATAGACAGATATCAGGACTCAGGGAGGAGTGATTATAACAGGCAACATCAGGAATTTTATTGAAGTATCTCATTTTTCACCTGAGGAAATGGAAACCACAGAACCAGTCTCCTAATTCACATACTTGTGGGGAGAGATCTATGCATAAAACTCTGGACTGTAGAGTTCTCAGCCTGCTTGCATCCCTCTGCCAGAAGCAAAGTCACGTGGCCAGTTGTGTCCCCCCCCCCCAGTTTTGGGAAAATGAGATGCATTTAGATACCAGCTTCTATGCACTTTGAGATGTGCTCAAATACCTAGAAATGGCAGGTGTTTCATGGGTTTTGTTTCTAATGCTGACTGACATCCCTGCGAGAATTTTTCCTAGTTCATTTATTTATTTATTTATTTATTTTTTCAAAAAGTTTGATTTTTAATTATCCATCATACATATCATTAATTTGCCAATAAATAGTTGATGAATATACATTATTTATATTTATTTGACATTATCCTTTACAAGCAATTTTTCTAGTCAAGATTTTCTAATCTCATTCTATGGACTGGAATGATTATTGAAATATTTAGCCCCAGGAAAGTCTGCTTTTATTCATAAACATTATGTATCAAATCATAAATATAAAGGAGCATACATCTTTCTGGAATTGTAGCTTGAACACCTCTGATGTTTCACAGAAAATAATGTCAAAATTCAAGTATAGGAAGATACAGAAATACCATTCCCATGAAGATTGATTAGATCTTACCATGGCAAAGTCACTTTTTTTTTAAACAATGTTGATTCTTCCCAGCCATGAGCATGGTATGTTTTTCCATTTGTTAACATTTTTAGCTATTTCTTTTTTTAGAGTTTCATAGCTCTCTCTCTCTTTTTTTTTTTTTAATTAAATCATGCCTATGTACATTGATATCATAGGGCATCATACACTGGCTTCATACTTTCATCACACTGGTTTGACACATTTTCATCCCACTGGTCAACACAGCCTTCCTGGCATTCTCCCAGTTATTGTGCCAAGACATCTACATCCACATCTACCAAGTTTCACATATACCCTTGTAAGATGCACTGCACGTGTAATCCCACCAACCCCCCTCCTTCCACCCACCTCCCAGTTCATTTATTAATAGTAGAATACTGTACAGAGGAACTGCAGAGATTTCTTAACATTTATGCTGCATGGGAATCCCGTTCCTGGCTGAAATGGTATTTGGCAGGAATGTGGCTTTTGTGGATCGTGTATAAGGATAAAAGGCCCTTGGCTTCTTCAAAAAACAACAGCAACAACAGTAACTACAACCAGGAGTCAGTTTGGGGTTTTGGTGAATTCATTTTCCATAGTATTTGAAGCTCTGTATATTTTAAGACTATAGACATGAAGTGTCAGTATATAGCATATGGCAGGGGGTCAGGGGGGATGGACATGTTTCAGTCATCTGTTTAGGATTCTGAGCATAGCATGGAAATAGTAATTCTGAGGAAAGCTTTTCCTTCATCCTTTTGTGGGATCCAGAATGTTTGGCGTGATGCCATTTCAGGGCCTCAGATTGCTGCTGCAGATCTGGGGTTAAGTGTCTACCTCACATTTGTCCCCAAGGCCCTGAAGAGTCCAGGGTGGAAGTGGGGCTTCACTGGACATGAATGAGGAGCTGGAGGCCTGTCAGACCTTCACTGTGAACTGTATGTTTTGGACATCTCACCCCGTGATGAATTGAGAGCTGGTTTTGTCCTGGCATTTGTTCTTTAAGTGGCTAAAATGCCCCTTGTAGAAGAAAAATGTTTTGATGAGCTTGAAAAAAAAGATGCTTTTCTTATGCTGCAGTTACAGGTTGGTGTGCCCAGACCTTTCTGCCCAGAGCCTGTGGTCAGCATCTTGGCATGGAGGACAGGGGAATCCCTGGCAGCTTGCAGTCCTGAGTCTGCCTCTGTCAAGTGTAGCTTTCCCCTTCCTTCTAGATTTTTCCTCCTGAGCAGTGTGAAGGAAGGGCAAGAGCAGGTCTGGCAGTGGGTGCTGCAAAATGACCTTCGTCACATCACAGAGCTTTATGAATTTGGTGACTTTATGTGTCAGGTAAGAGGGTTGGGCCAGGTGATCCTCTGGGCCCTTTCTTGTGCTAGAAATCAGTGATGCTGTAGTACTGATTGATAGTGGGCCATCTTTGGGGCTGCCTTCCTCATCTGCCCTCAGTGGCTCTCCCTGTTGACACTGTTTTCCTCTGGGCTTCTATCCTCCAGAAGAGCCCCACAACCCAAGGTGGTTTTGAAATCTCCACTAGGGACTCTTAGAAACTTTGCAGGCATCAGTCTCTGAACCTTGATGGAAATCAGATGTTGGAAGAGGGGTGTGTGTATGTTAATGAGCCATGTGGACCTGATTGCATTTCAGGCTCATCAGCCCCAACCTTCTGAAACAGACCACTTACATTTGGCTTTAACTTGAGCTGAGCAGAACAAAGTAAAGTCCTACAGTGGGGGAAAGGAATTCCAGCTTTTCCATATTCCTCTAATCAATCAACCCAAAAGTCTCAAAGGCCAGATATTTCAGAAATAACAAATGTAAACAACTTCACATTTGTACTGTGAACATATATCCTCTAGAATACATTGGTGTTTTCACTGGCTTTGAGCAAGAGGCTAATTTCTATACTTGACCCATAACTATATATATATGAAAATGGGGCAGTTGCCTCTATTTGATTCCTTGTTACAAATATTTGCTGACTACTTTTGCAGAATATGTGCATATTCTGTGTCATGGGTACTAGAGAGAGAAATTAGGCATGCTTGCTTTCTTCAAGAGAATCATCCTTTAGTGAGAAGGAAGTCAGACTGGGGTGGTTCTGAGGTGACATTATTTGCCTGGTGCTCAGGGAGTGAGTGGAATGTAGAGCCTTGGTGGGGGGCGTGGCCATCAGAACAGGTGTGTAGGAGCTGAGTCTATGAGCGATGGCTGAGTTGAGTCTTCAAGGATGAGGAAGAAGTGGCCAAGTCTGAAAGTTGGGTGAGGGTGGTGCATGTCGGAAAGCAGGAACAAGGGGAGGAGGCTTGACGCGCCTGGTGGGTAAGAAGGCTGTGGGTGGGGAGGATGAGGAGGCTGGAGACAGCATGCAGGGTCCTGGTGAGGAGCTTGCTACTTACTTGGTCCTTTGGCCATAGGAAACTTCTGAAGTGAGTTAAGGAGGTAGAAAGATTAGATTTGTTTAAAAATATATATATTTTTTGAGACAAGGTCTCGCTCTATTTCCTGGGCTAGAGTGACGTCATCAGAGCTTACAATAACCTCAGACTTGTGGTTCAAATATTCTTCCTGCCTCAGCCTCCAGAGTAGTGGAGACTGTAAGCATGCACCACTATGCCCAGCTAGTTTTTGTTTTTTATAGAGACAAGGTCTCACCATTACCAAGGTTGGTCTTAAACTCTTGACCTCAAGCTATCCTCCTACATTGGCCTCCCAGAGCTCTGGGATTACATGTGTGAGCCACCACACCCAGCCTTGATTTCTCTCGTGACTTGTCATAGTGCTTTTTATTTTCTATGTAATGTCATTCTGACTAAGGAAAAATAAAAATTTCAATAATTTGTGTGAATTTTATCATTTATCTTGTGCATTGCCAGTTTTATGCAAATACAACTATGGAAATCACTGAGATTGCCCACTTTGTGTTTTGTGGCTCATCTAATGAATTTCATTCTTACCATAACAGGGGAAACTGGCTTTCCTCTTTTTGTCTCATGTCTGGATAACACACATGCTCTGCCAAAATCATCTTGTTCAGTTCACTGATGATGAAGGAAGGGCTGTCAGGACAAGGAGCTGTAGGTTGCCTTGTTTTTGTCCAATGTCATTACTTCCCAGGGAAGCAGTGAAGGGCTGACCCAGGATGTGGTGCAGGTGGGAGAGGCTGTGATGGGCTTCTTTGGTTGTTTGTGTTTTTTCGAACACTGTTGCCTTCTTTGTGCATTCAAAGCAAGTTCTAGTTCAGGGGTGGCGAACAAGTTCGACACAGCCAAAATTTTAAACTGTGAGAGTCAGAGAGCCACACCACGCAGTGACCTGCCAAAACAGACAAACACTCACACAAAAGCATATAATTTTAACAATAATATATTAAACACATAATATAACATGCTCAGTCAGGTGTTT
>CAUYPK010055669.1:0-33188 GCA_963574355.1 Loris lydekkerianus
GCATGCCATTGGTCCAACCCTGTCACGCACCTCATCCCCTACCTTCTTTCCCCGCCCCTTCGCCATGCGCTATATAAACGGCTGCTTGACGCAATAAAGTTGAGTTCCTGCTTAAAAAAAAAAAAAAGAAAAGAAAAGAAAAATTGAATATGTGAGGTGTTTCCAGTGTAGTATCTAGCAAATAAGGAACATTTAATAAAATTAGATATTTATATTGCTAACCCAAGAGACAGTGTTAAAATTAGATTTAGTAGACTCTGTGAGAAATGACATGGCATATTCTCTCAAGCCTTTGGGATCAATCTGTTCACAAGGATTTATAGGGCATCTATCACTTGTCTAGTACAGTCGTAGGCATGGTGAGAATATGAAGGAAGGACATGACCACTTGCTGAATGCCTGATGGGCCGGTCCCTTTACATATAATCTCATTTACCTTCATAGGAACACTTACAGCAGGTCTGACACATCCATTTTCTATGACAGTAACTATGATCATAATGACAAATTCTTATATAGCATTTACTGTACCAGGAATAAGTGTTATTATCTCCATTTTATGCTCATGGAAACTGAGGCAAAGACTGGTTTAGTAACCCTTGAGTAGCAGAGGTAGAACCAGAACTTGGACAGTGTGGCTCTGAACTCCAGGCTCTTAACCATAATGATGCACAGAGAGAGCTGAGAACTTGCAGGCCTTGGTTTATAATACCATTGCTGTAATCATTGAGCTTGATGAGGAAGTAAGGCTTGGCAAGGTACACTCACTTGCTCCAGGTTGCCCACTGTGGTAGAGCAGAGAGTCCAGCTTCAAGGCCTGTGGTCTTCCTACTCTTCACTCTGCCCCAGATGTGCAAAGCAACGAGAATATGGCCTTTGCCTGAGGGACTTTAAAGTCTAGTTAGGAGACATAATGGATGTGCCCAGGGAAATAGAGCACATTACAGGGGGGGCCCAGAGGTGTGCTTGGGGCTGGGTGTCCAAGATCCTCGAAGGAAGGAAAGGGCAACAATGGCTGGAGAAGTCCAACAGGCTTTGTCG
This sequence comes from Loris lydekkerianus, assembly GCA_963574355.1. Classification (NCBI taxonomy): domain Eukaryota; kingdom Metazoa; phylum Chordata; class Mammalia; order Primates; family Lorisidae; genus Loris; species Loris lydekkerianus. The sequence goes on from CAUYPK010055669.1 coordinate 1,042, forward strand.
GGGAGGCAGGAGATGGGCTGGGCGTCAGAGATGGGCAGGAATGGCTGGTAGGGAGGAGAGGAGGTCAGAAGGAGGTGAAAGTGGAGGGTGAAGAGGGGGGTCATGCAGTGGTGCAGAGCAGGAGTTGATGTTGCTGCACGCAACAAGTAAACTGCTCCAGATCTGGCATCTTCTTTTAAACAAGTGGTGAAGAGAAAGAACAAAGGCGTTGCAGTTGAAGGATTGCATTTGCATGCTGGCTTCCTGGGTGGGTAGTTATGCTGCACATGCCAGGCCATGGTGAGAAGCTGGGAGAGGGTGTTTATTAAGGACCTGGTTCATAACAGATCTTTGGAAAATGATGAGGATTATTATTTCTATTATTAGGTTGGGCTTCAGAATATTCAACGTAGTAGTTACAGGGGAAAGGAGGTAGTTCTCACACCTTGTTTTATTACACAGCAACTCTCCTCAGCCAGTGACATCCCCTTTCTTGAAACCTGCTCTCCATCTCCATCAAATGTAAAAAGAACAAGTTATCTAGCAAGTAGCTGTTAGTCACAGACCCACCAAGCCCCTTACCTTGTTTCTCTCCCACAAACCTAAAGCTAGTTCTCAGCCCCCAGTGGAGGAGAGTGTGCTGTGCATGCACATCTCTCCTAAAATCTCTTCCTGGGGCTGGGATCTGGCCTGCCCCCATCAATGAACATTTATAGCATCTGCTGCGTTAACATGTGAATAAATTAAGACCATGTGCAAAGAATTGTTTTAGAGACATGCTCTGTGTTAGTTCAGAAATCCGCTCTGGCCACCCTTCAGATAAGAAATACTCCTGAGCTATTTAAAGTGAGGTTAGCCTATTTTTAAGAAGCAATTGCAGAGGAAAAAAAATTATATATCTACACGCACACATATGTAATATTTAGATATTTTCTGCTTTTAGGAGCTGGTTTTCAACTTGCTCATCATTTCTTTAAAAAATTAGAAGTGATTGAAATCCCCTGTGGGTGTTTTAGATATTTAAAAAAGAAAGCGGGGGTTGGGGGGGGCGGGGAGGGGGGGGGAGGAGGAGACCCTGGGAAGAAAGCACAGCTCCAAGCTTACAACCTGTAGCAACTTTGCCCCATGGTGTTTTGACTAGAACCCTTGGTCCAATCATCAGAGTTGATTATGGATTTGATTAGTGCATTTTTCTGCTATTGTGTTAGTCCCTTTCTTCTCTTTCTCAGTTTTTAGAGGGAAATGTGTAGTTCTCTGCCAACGTGCAAGAATGTTTATAGTTCACATATTGCTTATTTTGTGGGTTAATTTTCTAAAGAGACTTTAAGAGTGTTACTGGTGGCTTATTTAGGATAACATTACATGTACATGTATCAGTACATAAATACATCTACTTCTGGATATGTGCATATATGCATAACACACACACACAAATATATACACATGGAACAGCTTAAAGTATTGAGCACATGTAAGCACACACATCAAAGGCGAGGCTGGAGGAATTAGGACCCAAATTCTCGCTTTCAGAGAAGCTAGGTTGGCTTCCCATTTCTTATACTGTTTTCCTCTGTGATCAAGATTTGAAGCACCAAATCTATTTCCCCTATCATTTACTTAAAAGACAGAAGGGATGTAGCCTTATAGGTAGGTTGCTGAGAGGTGTTTTAAGTAGGCCTTACTGAAGCTCCTAAAGCCGCTCTGAAAAAGCCAAACCACCCAGCAAGATTTTGGCTTAAGGTCAGAAATTCTTATTCCTCAGAATCAGCCTCAGCAGCAGGGAAGGGAACATTTATGGACCATCTGCTGTATGCCAGGTAGTCTCTGGCACTCTTTATATGTATATTATTTAATGTCAGACAGAAGAGACTACAAATATATGAAATGGTCTATGCATTTTATGAGGATGCTAAGCCTGAGGGAGGTTATTATCTGAGGAAATTTTACATAGTAAATTAAGCTTCATTGAGAGATAGGTCTGTGTTCAAATCCAGGCTTTTTCTCTAATCCTCAGTTTCATCTTCTGTAAAGTAGCACTAGTGATGCTCATTGGTTGGCTATGAAGGTCCAATTAGATATTATAGGTAGCCTGCTGACCCTAGTGTCTGGCTCAAACTAAGCAAAGAATTCATGGTAGTCCCAATTTTTATTTTTCAAGGTCAGATCCAAGTTTGGAAACTATGTCTGCCTCATTCCAAGCCCATGTTCTTTCCAGCCTACTTCCATGCCCTAGGAGGACAGATGTAGTGCCCCATGAAACCAGAGAACATAGAGGGGGTTTGATTAGATGTATAGGGAGCAAGAATAAACTAAGAACAATGTCATCCAAAGAGGTCATATCTAGAGTTGTTCATCTGGTCCCAGACATGCCATCTTTATAGCAACAACCAAGCTGAGGGATCTGCTACAAGCCAAACTTGTGGGAAGCCTCCTTCATATACCCACTCTGAACTGGTACTGTAGTAGTTGAGTGAAGCTGGCCAATCTGATGGCCCAGCCCAGGATAGCACCAATAAGGGAACAGTCTCATTGATTGGGCTTCTTAATGGCTCCTTATTGTTCTGAGGGTAAAAGGAGAGCCCTTTTTTCCACAGCTGGCATGGCTGTAGTGGGAGCTGAACCTTGTAATCAGTTGGTCATTAAGGTGCCGCAAGGCATGGCTGGCTGCCCAGTGGTGTTTTACCAATAACCTCAGAGCCAAATTCAATGCGTATTCTGTTTCTTGGGCATATTGTTCAAAGAGATGGACAATGTGTTCCTAAAAAGCAATGGGAAGAATGGGTCATGTGATTTTGGGAACAAAAGTTAGTCAGGCTTTTGTGCTTTAGTCTACACAGGACAATAGTGAATGACACAAAGGTTTTTGCAAGAACCTCATTTCACCCACACAGAACTAAAAAATAACTCATTACCCCCTTTCCCAAGGAGGACAGATCCTGTCTTGTGTTTTGCAAACAATAGACCCCCCAGCCTCACAATATTTTTTCACTTTCTTCCAAGTGAAACTTTAATACCTTCAGAGACTTTTAGATAATTCCGACCTCTCCCCTCATCTTGGTAGGAGAGAAGATAAGGTAGAAATGGTGGCTTAGTCAATTTTGAGTCCACCTCCCAGAGTTCTTTTGGAGCCTTTGAACAAAATAATTTACTCATGGCCATGTGACACATTAAAAATAATTATAATCATAGTCACTGATGAGCACAGCCTCATCAGTATCAGCCTAACACATAGCACCAGATATGTATCATTTCATTTAATTCTCACAACATCCCAAGTAGATGCTTTTTCCTGAAGAGAACTGGCGATGACAGCTCTGGGACTCAGCAACTTTGATTTCAGTTCTGTCTCTTTGGTATATGACCTTCAATCATTCTTGTTGTCTTTTCTGAACTTCAGTTATCTCACCTGTAAGATGGAGAGGATAATACCTGCTCTTACCTTCATTGAAGAGTTATTATGAAGATGAATACAGGCAATTATTATGAACAAGGCACCTGTTTCAGCATCTTTCATCTTGAATACCCTTTGAGGAAACCAAGGCTGAGAGAGGTTAAGTGACTTTTCCAAGTAGCACAGCTAGTAAGTGGTAGACCTAGAATTTGAACTCCTCTCTATTTGACCTTCAGAGTCAAAGTTCTCAAATAGCAAGTGTGAAAACACTTTGAAAGAATATCTGAGAAGGTGTTGTAATACTGAGTCAAAGTAAACTGCTTTGAAATGTCCTTTGGCTTGGTACATTTGACTCCTCTCCTGGCCCTGAGTTTGGAAATATTGAAAATATTCCTTCAATATTAAATAAAGTTGCTTAATAATATTGGTTAAACGCTTCTGAGATATGTAAAATTTCAAGTCCTCTGAGGTCATAAGTCCCAATAAATGTTATCACTCAGTGTAACTGGCAGGGCTGAGTCTACATAGAGGAAAGGAAAAATGAGGAATTTGTTTCAAAATCATTTGTCATTAGGAAGAAGCAATAGATAAATTTAGATTATGAATCACTCTTTTTTTTTTTCTTTTCTAAAGACAGAGCCTCACGAGGGCTGTGGCATCACAGCTCACAGCAACCTCCAGTTCTTGGGCTTAGGTGATTCTCTTGCCTCAGCCTCCCGAGTAGCTGGGACTACAGGTCCCCACCAGAACAACCGGTGATTTTTTTGTTGTTGTTGCAGTTTGGCTGGGGCCAGGTTCAAACCCACCACCCTTGGTATTTGGGGCCAGCACCCTACTCACTGAGCCAAGGGCTCTGCCTGTGATTATGAATCACTCTTCAGGGCAACAGGCCTGGGATCTTCAAAGTTGTCAATATTATGAAAGATTGATAGATAAATAAATATATAAATAAATAAGAACAGGCAAAGGACTATTCCAGAAAAGGGTTCCAACAAGCTATAACAACCAAATCCAAGGAGAGACCCTTTATTAGGTCTTGGATAAACAAAACCGTAAATGCTACAAAGGTCATTTTGAAGACAAATGGAGATATTTAAATGTAGATTGTATGTTAAATAGTATTATTCCATCAGTGTTAATAGCATTGGGGTTAAATATGAAAATGTTCTTCTTCTTGGGAGATAGATGCTGAAATATTAGAAGTGAAGTATATTGATGTCACCAACTAACTCTCAAAAGGTGAAGGAAGAGAAAAGGTGAGGGTGGCTCGGGGCCCGTAGCACAGTGGTTACAGCGCTAGGCACATACACTGAGGGTGGTAGGTTTGAACCCGGCCTGGGCCAGCTAAACAACTGTAACAAAAAATAGCTGGGCATTGCGGTGGGCACCACAGCCACTGAGAGGCTGAGGCAAGAGAATTGCGCTTAAGCTCAAGAGTTGGAGGTTGCTGTGAGCTGTGAGTCTACTGCACTCTACTGAGGGTAACATGATGAGACTCTGTCTCAAAAAAAAAAAAAAAAAAAGGGTGAGTGTATCCGCAGAGAGCAAAAGAAAGTAAATGTAAAATATTAATGACTGGTGAATCTCGGCAGAAATATATGTATAATTCTTTTACTTTTCTGTAGGTTTGAAATTTTTCCAAATAAGACAAAGGCCTAGCTAAATAGTATATGTTACCAATGCTCTTGATATCTATGGTGTGCCCATGAGAACTTAAATAGGAGAGTGTGCCTACACACATGCATGTGTGTTTGTGTGTAAAGTCACCACACCCTGGCACAGTTGGCTTCACTAGGTTTGGGATCCTTATCTCCTTTCTGGTATTGTATGAAAATCCTGGCTTAATTCCTTGTCCTTTCATGAGAATGATTGCTGACGTTTTATGGAAATCAATCACTAAGATCCAGTTTCATTTGGTAATCTTTTGTAAAGTCTAAGATGTTTCCAAGGTTGAAAATGTAAAAGAAATTTTTTTTAAATAAAAAAAATGTTAAAAAAAAAAATTAACCCTCCCAGCTGAGCCCTGCTAGTCTAGACACTGAAAAGGTAGGAAGCATGGACAGAAGCAGGCTTTTCTGTTTTGTCTGGCTGAATCCTCTCACCCTTACTCATTCAAATTCAGGCTTAGTGTCACCTCCTTCAGGAAGCCTGCTGCCCCTGTCATGTTCTGATATAGTGTCTCTCCTGTGTTTTCCTGGAGTCTTCGCTGGAGCCCCCTCAGACTGCAATTGCATATTTTGCTGGATCATGACTTCCATGAGGGAGGGAAAATGTATTCCTTGGTTCCCACTGGTACAGGTCTGCACAGAGTAGGTTTTCAGTTAATATTTGCAGGAAAAAGGTGAGGGGAGATAATAGAAAAAATTGGAAATTAGGAGTAAGTAAGCTCATTGAGCATGAGCTGTGTTTTTAAAGCTGTGGCTACACCATGTCGATCCTGCAGATCTCTCATTTGGGATGTGAACTGAGAAAGTCACACAATGACGGGTGGCCACACATGGGGCACAGAGTGTGCAAAGTGAACACCAGCTGAGGCCAGTGTCAATGGTCTCCAACCTCAGGTCTTAGGGAAACTTGCCTGGTCTGGCTGAGTAGAGGGTGGAGGCAGATTCCTTCATACGAGGCTGTTGGTGATACCCAAACTGGCCGTTGCAAAGGGATATCAGGATGTGATAATGGCAAGTGCGGTGAAGTGGACAGGTTAAGGGGGAGAGAACATCATGGGCTTTGGCAAGTTTTGGCTGATTCCCCACTTTGGAAGGAGGACCTAAGAAGGGTTTTGCAGGGTTTGAGTTGTTAGGAAAAGCAGAAGGTTTAGAAAAGCCTATGATAGGACAGAACTTCCAGGAACAATGATTACAGCAATCATTTATGTACAGTTTCCACACATAATCTCACTTAATCCTCATACTAAATTCCGAACTGATATTATTGATCCCATTTTACCAGCAAAGGGAAAAATAGGGGTCAGTGATGAGACTAACCTGAGAGGAGATCTAGGGCTTGTTTGGGTTACACAACTGGTTTGGATAGTGGCAGGGTGCCAACTGGAATCCTTCTGATCCTGAAACCTGGAGGCTCAATCCATAATTGGGGGAGGCCGGGGTCCCATACTGAGCTGCTGTTCTAGACAGTCGAGCCTGCAAACCCTCTCCTTCTTGGAGCCTGCTCCCTGTTTTCCTTGCTGTGTCCTTGTCAGGGCCTTCTCTGCCTGGGCAAGCCTGTTGCCAGGGGCCCTGTGTTTACAGGATAAGGAGCCCCATTTGGCTCTTGCCCATGTCCTGTTGCAATCTGGGCAGAAGCTCCTTGTCCCACCGCTGTGGCTGCTTTCCCCCAGGTCACCCCCATGCTGCCAGCCTGGTGGGGTCCATGTGCCTAACAGCTGGCAGGACCTCTTTCCTATCCTGCCACATGCTTCTCAGCTGCTGCTCTCCAGACAGTCCTTATTTCATGTTGATTTGCTTTGATTCTTTTCAGACCTGGGAGTAACACTTGTTTACGTCATGATGTGTGGGCTGCAAGTGTCCCAGAGCCATCAGACCTTCTGGTGTTTGAACTTCAGTTGTTAGCTGTCTCTAGACCAGGGAAGGCAAGACTTGGAGGAAAAACTCCATTTAGGTGACAAAACTTGCTTGGGACATCAGCCAAGTGATCTGTGGGTCTATGGACTAGTGACTCAGGATCTTCGAGGAGACCTAGACAAGGTGTTTGAGGCAGAGAAACCATGGCCCAGAGAGAGGTGTGATTTCCTTCTGGTCACCTAACTCCAAGGGACAGAGCAAAACCTGGAGCCCAGGCCTCCCGACTTAAAGCCAGCATTCTTTCCACTTCACTCAGTGATCAGATGTTCTGCTCAGAAGGGCCTAATCATTTAAAGATTGGAACCAGCCCTATGCTATATTTCTTTTCCCTTCCTTCTACCAAGTAGTTAATATAAGTGTCCTTAATTCCTTCATATTAGAAAGCTTTGCATTTGGCTTAATGAATCAGAAAACCAGGACCTCTTTGTGGATGGTGTAATTGTGGCAATAGACCATGATGAAATACCTCCCATGGACCACACACTTCACATCATCTCCTTTAAGCCTCATGCAATTCAGTAAGACTGGTGGCATTTCATCCATGCCATGTATGAGGCTCACAGGAGGTCAGTAATTTCACCAAAAGCACACAGAACGAGCATTGGAACTCTCTGATTTCAATTAAAAGCTTTTTATACCCACTCCCTCAAGCTGGAAGCCAGAAAGACCTGGGATTAATAAATCGTGGTTTATGTATACCATGGAATATTATTCAGCCATAAAAAATATGGGGATGGAATTGGAGACCTTTCTCTGAAGTATCACAAGAATGGAATAACAAACATCACATGTACCCAATACCACATTGGAACTAGTAGATTAGTACCTACTTCACGTGAGAGTAAACCTCAATGAAATTCAAGAAGGGGAGAAAGAGTTGGGTAAATTCCCACCCAATGGGTACGTTGCACAGATATATGGCACATTACCTGGGTGTAGGTTACACATACAATCGGACTTTAACTTTATAAATGCAAACTGTGGAATCTATTTGTACCCCTACATTAATCTGAAGTTTATTTTAAAAGAGTTCAATGTAATCAGCGATTACTGTATTGGAAAAATAAAAAGATCCTACTTTCTCATTCATTTACCAGGCTTCTCAGTTCCCTAGTGTTAGTGTGGGGCCTGGAAACAGTAGGCACTCAAGAAATGTTGTTGAACTGCTGCTTGGACAAATCCACCCTGCATAGCCTCAGTTTCCCTAAGAAGGGTATAGTAGTTCAGGCGGTTGTGCAGGTTAAAGCAGTCAGTGTATGTAAGTGTGCCTGGTGTGAGGTAAATAAGATCACTGTTATTTACTGAGTCCTTACTACATGCCAGATATTTCTCTAAGCATTTTATATGGGTTTCCCCCTTGAGTCATCATAAAAGCAATGACCTCTAAGGTAGGTACTGTTGTGATTGTCTCCATTTTACAGGTCAACTGAGGCCTGTAAAGCATAAGCAAATGCCCAAGGACACCCTACCAGTAAATGGAGGTCTGAAACTCAGGCAGGGACTGCAAAACTTGCTTCCTTCCTTCCTCCTCCGTGCTGCTGCTGAATCAACCCAAGTTCAGTTGAGGGTAGTGCAGAGAGACACATACAACTTAAGGCCCAGAGAGGGAAAACGATTTCTTTAAGGGCCTTCTAGCAAGTGAGAGCTAGCAAAACCCAGCAAAGACTTGCCTTCTAGGGCTCCGTCCTTTAAAAGGTGATCCCTCTCTAATGGAGAAGGACAAATTATTTAGTACTCCTAAACTGGAGATAGTGACCAGGAATCACACCTGCCTAGAGCAGTATTTTTCATCCTTTTTTATCTCAGGGCACCCTTGAACCTATAGTTAAACTTCCGCAGAGCACTTAAATTATAGAGATTTAAAAAAAGAGTAAAGCCTGGTGTGGTGGCTCGTGCCTGTAATACTAGCATTCTGGGAGGCAGAGGCAGGTAGATTGAGCTTACAGGTTCGAGACCAACCTAAGCCAGAGTGAGACCTTTCTCTAAAAAAAAATAGCTGGGCATTGTGGTGGGTGCCTGTACACTCAGCTATCTGGGAAGCTGAGGCAAGAGAATCAGTTCAACCTAAGAATTTGAGGTTGCTGTGAGCTGTGACACCACTGCACAAAGCAAAAATCAATCAATCAATCAATAATAAAATTTAAAAAGAATAAAAAAATATATACTTACTGTGTTTTAAACTTCTTTTGAAAATAATTTAATTAATGATCTTAAAAATTTTTCAGGGTACACTTGATTCTCTCATGGCACACTGGTGAAAATCACTGGCTTAGAGGATCCTGTGGCTTTCCTTTTGGTCTCCGCGTCTCACTTATTTGGAATCATTCTAGTCTCTAGAAATGTTTACCTGGCTAAAAATATGCCTGCTTTGTTATATTTTTAGCCAAATTTAGATCTGAACTATATGAATTGCCCACACCCATGTATTAAGCATGAACTGTTGGTACATTTTGTAACAGGAAGCTTCTGGTTTTCCATTCCAGAGTACTGGAATTGGGTCAGAAATTTGTCATCTGCAAAACCAACTCTCACCACATTCCACTGCTGTTTTTAAGAGTGTCTCGTCACCTGGATTTGGAGGCAGCCGTCCATGGGTGAGGCCAACCTGGTGGAGCTGCCCTGGTGCCTTCTCCAGGTCCAGAGGCTTCCAAGTGACCTCTGCCCAGCTCCTCCCAGACCCACTCATTCTGCAGTATGTTGCCTTTGGATTAGCATAAGGGCAGACAGGGTGCTTATTTTAGAACTGGAAGGAGAGGAGATATATCAATAAAAAAAAAAAAAAAAAAAATAGAGAAGGAAAAATCCCTTCAGTGGTTTTAAAATATCTGACTCTTACCAGGACCAATTATTTGTTTCTTAAAAACAACTGGCAGTTTTCTCCTTAAAACAGAGCTGGAAAGAGATTGGTGTATAAGATTAAATAAGAAAGGAGCAGTGATGGTGGTCTGTGGGTTTCCCCATTCTGTACTGTTCAGAGAGGGTGGTTTATTTTCCCCCATCTGGCTGCCCTTTCCCAAGTGTCTCCACTCCTTAGTCACAGACTAGTGAACCTTAGAACTCTGTCCCAAAGACACTGTTTTCTTACCTCTTCATTTTAAAAACAAGGAAGCTGAGCCTCAGGGCCTTTGCACTTGCTGTTTTTTCTGCTTGGGCTGTCTTTCCCAGATAGCAACATGTTCACTCCTTTACCTTCAATCTCTGCTCAGATGTTACCTTATCAGAGGTGCCTTTTCTGAATCTAAGCTAGCTCTGAGGTGCCCACGGTAGACTGTGGAAATGAGAACTGGGCTTGCCAACAGGCACTGGTTCTACTTTGTCTTCAGTTTTTCTCTTTTTTTCTGCCTCACTTTTGGCAATCTAAAGTTAGTATTAATTTTATTACTTGATAATACAAGTATGGTTTGTGGCACCACCTGGGAACTTGTTAGAAATATGAAATTCTCCGGTCTTACCCCAGACCTTCTGAATCGGAATTTGCATTTTAATAAAATCAGTAATACAGAAACAAATTAAATTTTAAGAAGCAAAAGAGTTGGGCACAGCCTATAATCCTAGCACTATGGGTGAGTGGGTTGCTTGAGCTCAAGAGTTCGAGACCAGCCTGAGCAAAAGTGAAACCCCCCATCTCTACTAAAAATAGAAAAAACAGCTAGGCATTGTGGCAGACACCTGTAGACCCAGCTAATCAGGAGGCTGAGGCAGGGGGATCACTTGAGCCCTAAAGACTGAGGTTGCTATGAGCTATGATGATACCACAGCACTCTACCCAGGGTGACAGAGTATGACTCTGTCTCAAGAAAAAGAAGCAGAAAAGCATTTATGCCTTCAGCCCTTTCAGAACTTAAGAGAAACCTTCTTTGCACAAAGTACTATTGTCACCTCTGTCTGGGGCCATAGGCCCAACTGCCTCAAATAGCTCTACCCTATGGTTGGAAGGCAAGGGCTGAACAGAATAACTCTAGAAGAGGGCAACATGAGGGAGCCTTGCAGACTCTGTGGCCACTCTGTCTCTGATGTTGCTCTGGCTGATTCCCCTGAGCAATGAGCTTGGCTAATGTCTGGTCTACACGGCTGGAGGCTGTCATCTACCTAGTAGCTGCACAAGGAAGGGAGATCCAGTCTGTAACCTGGGAGCTCTGCATTAGAGGACCTCAGCTCCCTACTCTGCCAGGTGTGTCTGGCTGCTCAAGATGGTATCTTTCAAGAGCTGGAGGCAATTCCACCCCAGCCCTTCTCCTGAGTGGCTGTGAACTCCTCTCTGGGGCCTTCAGCAAAGGCAGTCGGAACAGGGACCAACCCCCCCCCCCCCCCCCAGTCCTTTGCTCTTTGGAAATCATGCAAATCTCCTTGAGTCCCCCAAATCATGTGGCAATGATGAAGAAGGCAGGATGCATCCTAGGGTACCAAGGGGAAGGGCTCTCTATCCCCATGTCTAATGCCCAGGGAAGCCCTCTCAGTGGGCAGGTGCCAGGCAAATGTAATCTGTCTGCCTGCTGAGGCATTTCTCTTCATCACCCTGTGATTGTGTATTGATTTGGGGAAAGCCCATTGATAAGAGCAGACCAGAGCAGATTAACTGAGCTCCTGAACCAGGCTGTTTGGGGGAACTATTGTCTAATGCTGATGTGGGAGACTTTTTGCCTTGTTCTGTGTAAATCAGGGCTATTTGAAAGCTGTTCACATGGTCACTGGTGCCATGGAAACCGCCTGTCCTTGTACACACTCATGTCTCCGTCAGATGTGGGCCACGGCGGGTGGAGGAGGAGGACTTGGTGGCAGAGGAGCAGCTTTACTCTAGGGTCTATAGTGGGGGAAGGGAGGTAGCAGAGGAAGTTGGGGAGCATTTTTGGTCCCTCCCTCAGCTCTCCTACCTTTGTTTCATTTAACTGCATTCAAGCCACCTGGAGGAGGAGCTGCCCCAGACACCCCGGTGTCTATATATACCTGGCCTGGGTAGACCCAGCCAGTCAGGAGGCTGAGGCAGGGGGATCAGGGAAAGTGCCCTCCGACTGGAAGGTGATAATCTTGGCACCAAGAGGGTTTGTGTGTGTGTGTGTGTAGTTGTGCCCAGATGTTCCTGAGAGGTTGTAGAAAATATTCAAAAAAAAAAAAAAAAATTTTTTTTTTTAAATTAAAAAACAATGAAAAAAAAAAAAAAAAGAGGGGTCCCTTTGACCCCTGGCAGCATCATAGCATGTGAGGCTAAAAAAGAGTCTTCCCTGGAATCAAGAACTGTAAGTTCTCTTTCTAGATCCTACTTTAACAAGCTCCATGCCCCAGGGCATGTGACCCATGGCTCTTCACCAGCTGTGTATGGAGTTTTGCAAATAATACACATGCCTGGATGTCTCCCTGACAGAGTCAGGCCTGGAATGGGACTTTGGCATATGTCTTTCCTAGGGGGTCTTCGGAAGATTCTGATGATGCTCAGCAGTGAGATCTCCTGAAGGGGAGAAGTCAGGAGAGTCAAGTGGGAAAGAGCAAGTGGCCCCTGACACATTGACCAGGGCTTGGGTTTCAGCTCTGCCTACCTGCAGTGCTGTGGCCTTAAGGAAGTTGCAAACCTTTCCCTGCTTCCCTATCTGCCCCATAGGCATGATAGCAGTGACCTCACAGGGCTGCTTTGAGCATTTAACATGCTCATGTGGAGAATGCATGCAGCAAATGCCTGCTCACAGGAGTATACCATAAATGCTATATACCCGCCATGCATCCATCTGTGTGTGTGTTTTCTGCTGTGCCCTTATATATGGATGAAAACCTCCTAAGAAAAGTCTAAGTCAGAATGCAATTAAGAAATAAGATGGCAGTGCTCAATTATAAGTGCAATTTGGCAATAAGGAAACTAATTAATTCATCCCTTCATAAAGTTATTAACAGAAAAGGAAGTGTACAAAGGAAGATCTTATGGGGCGAGAGAGAGAGATGCCAGGGTGCCTCTCTTCCTTTATGACAGTGGTCTTAAACATCATGTGCTCAGCGTTACCTGGAGAACTTGTTAAATAGGCAGAATCCTGGGCCCCAGCCTCAGACAGTCTAATTTTGCAGATCTGGGGTAAGCCAGAGATTCGTATCCTTGACAAATATGACCAGGTGAGCGTGCAGAAGATGCTCTGTGGCCTCCACTCTGACAAACACTGGTCCAGAGTGGAAGATCAAATTAGAGGCCTGAGCAAGGAGGGAGCTGGGTGACTTCTTGTAGGCGGGAATGGAATTTTAGATGAAGTGATAGGAGCTGAGATCTGAATGCACCAGGATTCTGAGAGAACAAGGCAGCATATTTTGGATTTGGTCTGGTGAACAGATGGTGGAGGTGCCCTGGTGGACAGGAAGCTCTGGCCCTTTTCCCTCCTGCCAATGGCTAGCATTGCCAGGGAGGGTAGGCCTCACACCAGGATGGCAGCCACCAGCAAGGGTTTGTTGGGACTCCCAGTGAAGGATAATCAACCCAGGGTATGTGTCCCTTTGTTCAAGGCCAAGGCTGGCTGCCTTTAGGTTGCCTGACAGTACCCATAGAGTTGAGCATCTGTCCCTCTATTTCCTCTTTCAGAAATCAGGGCTTTGAGCAAGTTGCAGTGGTAGAATGGAAAGATGCTCAGAGCCCCAGAGTGGGCTGGCAGAAAGGGCACCCAAATGGCATAAGTATTTATTTGACTTCCAGTTCTCCTTATTAGGGGCTGAGCTAGCTGAGGGGGCTACAGCCCGAGTCTCAGGTCTCCAAGGGGCCCAGTATGTGTGCCTGTGATAAAAACTGAATCAAGGCATTCCCATAGCAGTGGCTGTTGGATCTGCTGCCTGCAAGAGCAAATTCTCACAGAAAGAGAGAGCAGTAAGAAGAGAGAGACGAGAGGAGAGCATTTATTCAGCACCTATTACCCTGTTTCCCCAAAAATAAGACATCCTCCAAAAATAAGACCTACTCACAGGAAAGATAAGATGTCCCCTGAAAATAAGACCTAGCGCATCTTTGGGAGCACACCTTAATATAAGACACTGTCTTATTTTCGGGGAAACAGGGTATGTGCCAGGCTCTAGGTTCCATGCTCTATGCTTACAGGATTGATCTTATTAGGCCTCCGTTTTAGGAGGTAGATGTCATTAGCTTTACAGCTGATGAAAGAGAGGTTCAGATGGGAGAGGTGAAGCAACTTGCCTCACGTAGCTGGGATGTGGCTGTGTGTGAGTTCAAATTCAATTCCATCTGGCTCCATGAATTAATTGACAGCTCTGTAGTGACTGTCGTGGGGAAAATTTGCTTCTTGGTCCTCAGGCACAGGTGCTTTGGAAGCCTGGCTGCCCTGGGTCGGGCGGGGGCACAGTGTGGGCGAGCTCCTTGGAGTCCCGTGACTTGTGGGGCATTTCTGTGCCCTCTGTCAACAATCTGGCCTTCAGTACTGTTGCACTGGCTGCTGGCTGCTTTCACCACAGCCAGACCTCCCACCCACATAGGCGAGGGCTTTGGCCAAGGGCACCCTGGAGGGGGAGGAGGAAGTGCCCTCCAGAGGGGCTTGTCACACAGCTCCTGAATGGCCCCACTGAGGCTCCCAGGCAGGACAACAATGGTCCTGTTGGGGCCTCAGTCGCTGAGGTGAGAGGGCTAGGGCCTGGTAGGCAGTGCTGGCTCAGAGGCCAGACGCTGACTTCCAGGGCTGGGAGCCAGCGCTTCTGACGTGCTTTGAAATGCCAGCTCTGCTTAATGGGGAGCAGCTGGGGCGGGCTCCACATTCCTCCCCGTGCCAGGAAGGCAGCATGAACCTGCTTCTCCAGGCCACGGGAGCTCTCCATCTCCTCCCTGCTTGTCACTGCTCACCCTTCCTAGGACAGATCCTGCTCACTGGACACTGGACACCATAGTCTGTTCTTTCCAGTGTCCCCTGGGTCCTCAGGGACATCCTTTTCAGCTGGTTTGGAGAAATAACACTTCCTCCATGATGGCTTAGGATGCCCACAGGTGCAATTGCCAGATAAAATTCAAGGTGCCCAGTTAAATTTGAATTTCAGATAAATAATGAATATTTAATTGTGTTTAAATATGTAACAAATATTGATAAATGACAAAGCCTGAGCCAAGATACAGGTTCATTTTTTGTGTAATGGGGCATACTTAAAATAAAAATTTATTTGTTTTTTATCTGAAATTCAGATTTAACTGGGCTTCCTCTATCTTTATTTGCTAAATCTGACAACCCTGACCAGGAGAGCCATAATGGGCACCTGTGTAGCATCACAAGGACTTAGCTGGGTTTCCCTTGGTGCCATCAAGGTGGGAGATGGGGAGTAGGAGGCCTCTCTGTGTCTGCTCCCCACCCCTCCTATCTCCCATGTGAAAAACGTTGGGTGCCACGGGTGGTGGGTGCTTACCAGCAGGCAGCCATTGCTTCTGTTGTTACCCACGTCACCCCTTCTTCCAGGAGCTGTATCTTCCTCCCCAGACCCCACAGTGGGAAGGGAAGCTTTGGGGTGCACCTCTAGTTGGCGACTCTTAACTGAGCACCTGTATATCACACTGGGCTGAACACTGGCCATTTAATGGTGACTGAGACAGATGCGCTCTCTGCCATCAAAAGAGCTTATGGGTGGGTAGGGGAGACATGTGGTTGAACAAAAGAGCAACCAAGATTCAGCAAACCATAAACACTAGGGGCAGGTCGAGGGGAGTCTCAGAAATCCCAGGAGGGCATCTTGCTTATACCTGTAGGATCAGAAAAGGAGTTTTGGAGTCAGGCGGTCCAAGTTGAAATCCTAGGCCATGTTATTGAGCTGACTAGCTGTGTAGCCTTGGGCAAATCATTTAACCTCTTGAGCCTTAGTTTTCCTCATCTATAAAGTGGTAACAATTTTCCTCACTTTCTAGGACTCAGTGTGAGACTCCAAGTAAAATGAATGTGAATATGTTTAGCCAACACGTACGGGTTGTAGATGGAATAAGTGTGTTTGTGTTTATGTGGGGAGGGAAGGGGAAGAGCACAGGAATTAAAGTACAGGGGGCCAGGAATGCTTGGTCTTGGTCACCCCCTCAGCATGCTGGTTCTCTGCTTCCAGTAACAGCTCTGGGCATTATATTGTCAGTATTTCACAACACTCCCCTCTGTCTTGGGTGAATAACAGTGACACCAGATGTTTGTGTAGCATTTTATTGTTTGCAAGGGTGATGATTGAGAGTATAGGCTGGGGGTTCAAACAGGCCTGGGTTCAAGCCCATCTCTACTGTGTGACCACAGGTAAGTATTTAGCCTCTCTGTGCCTTAGTTTCCTTCCATGTAAAATGGAACATTGTGGGTATAGTTGAGAGGATGAAAAGTAAACCATTCCCCTAAAGTGCTTAGCATGGAGCCTGGCACATAGCAAGTGTCCAGAACTGGGCAGCCATTAGGAGGGTCTTATTTGAGTAACACAACAATCTCACATTGTGAGGTAGTAATTATCAGGTGGAGAATAAAGTTCAGAGAGGTTGGGTAACCAGCCCAAGAAGACACAGCTGCAAGAGGTAGCTGTGGGGGAATACAACCCTGGTTTCTGAGGAAGCCTTCGGTCACCCAGCCTTCAGGAGACTCCGCACACTTCTCTGGCACTGGCTGGACTCAGGGCCTCCTTTCCCAGTTATGCTCCTGGGTGTCGCACACTTCTCTGGCACTGGCTAGACTCAGGGCCTCCTTTCCCAGCTATGCTCCTGGTGTCTCCTGGGAGATCTGAGCATTCCTGTTTACGCCGGACCCACGCCTGCCCAGCCTCCTCGGGGTCAGGGAGGAAGACCATCCTTTAGGAATCTGGGGATTTATGTGCCTCACCCCAACTATTCATCCTTTGCTGTGTTTGAATTCTGAGATGAGAGCCTCATTTTTATTACCCTCTTAAACCTTTGTGTTAACTGATGCCTGCACAATTATGCAGTTAGCATGGATGCTAGTTTTATTGTCTTAAACACAAAAGCAGCTTTGAAAATGAATTCTTTCTGGGGACAAGCTAAGGGTGGGCCTCTCACCAGAGAAGGTAAACTTCAGCAGACCATTTCCCCTCCTGTGGGAGCAGGAACAGGTGGATTAAATTGCTCCATTAGGAGGTTATTCTGGTTTCTAATAAACAGAATAACAATCAATAGCTCCTGAGGGGTGGTGGCTGAGAAAGGAGTTAGCCTTGATTACCCACCTTGTACAGGCTGAGTTCTATGTTGGTGTTTCTTCAACATCAAGTTCAGTCCCCTCTGAGGTTAGGCCTTAGATCCATTTTTCAGATGAGTGAAATGAAATAGGCTGGCTGACTGGATCTGAGTCACTTGGCTGGTAAACAGTAGCTTTAGGTTTTGAGATCATGTGTGTTCAGCTCTGGAGTCTGTGGCTTGCTGTCATCCATGTTTCTAGGTCTTTGTGCTTTAGGAGAGACCAAAACAGCAGAAAGCATGTGCTTGTCTTCTGGGTTCCATCTGAGAACCCGAGGTGCTCCACCTACCACGCTCAGCCTCCTGGGGTGTTAGTACCCAACTTCAGAACATGGGACTGAGATGTCTGAGGAAAGTGGGGCAAGAGCTGGCTTCTAATCTCACCTCTTTCCTTAAAGGAGATACAGGATTTTAGCTATATGAAGGGAGGAAAGGTTTTCTAAGGACAGGAAGCCATAATGGGATTCTGAGCAGGGGAAGGGAGGCTGAAAATAGTATATAAGAGATACGTCTCAGTGAAAAGGATGGAGACTGAAAGTTGTTGGTAACCTGGTGCTTCTGTTGATGATGGTGATGGGAGGCTGATGGTGGTGATAAGAGTAGCTGTGATGGGGTGGCTCCTGTGGCTCAAAGGAGTAGGGCACTGGCCCCGTATGCTGGCGGTGGTGGGTTCAAACCCAGCCCCGGCCAAAAACTGTAAAAAAAAAAAAAAAAAAAAAAAAAGAGTAGTTGCAATGAAGATGATGGTTGTTATAGTCAACATATATTTAATGCTTACTGCATAATTTTATGTCCATGAACTCATTTAATGCTTACTATGATCTTTTATTAGGCCTATTTTACAGATCAGGAAACTGAGGCACAGAGAGGCACTTAGGGCCTGAAATAGAGGCAGGCATTGAGGCTGGAGAGAAGCAAGCATATCTGAGAGTAATTGAAGGAAGAACTAGGACAGGACTTTGTGACTGTGTTGGGAAAGGGATCTACAGTGAGTCCAAGGTAAGCCTATTGCTCTTTTATAGGAGCCAATTTCCTGGCGGTAGTTATTGGTGAAGTTATGACCCAACCAGCAAAGGCAAGCTTGCAATTTACTAAGTGCCTCTGTTAAAAGGGTAATGTGATATTTTAGCAGGTGAATATAATAAACCATTGCCAGACACAGACACCTTACCACGTATGAGATCGTCAGCTTTGGTGCAGGGAGAGTGGCTTAGGTTCAATGACTCTGGATGGGTCAGTTTTGAGAAAGCCTGTGCCAGCCAATAGCGTCCAATAGTTTGTGTTGCCTCAAACATGACCACCTGGGCCCTTTCCTTTGAGCCTCTTGCCCTTCCTTCCTTCTCACACCTAGTCTGCTGTCAAGTAGTTCATGCACAGGCTTTCATAGCCAACACTAGATTAAGGTCTTCCTCCTTTCAAGTCACATCATTAGCATTTGAACAGACTTTCAGAGGAAGGTGAAGGTTTGAGTAATCTCAGGACTTGGGCAGGGACAGGAAAGGTTGACAACCCCTCCCTCAGCCGTAATCAGATGCAAGATGAGAGGCTGGGGTCACTGCCTCAGCTTCCCCCCAGCAGGGCCTAGACTCCAGGGTTCTGGACCCACATCTCTGACAAAGTCACGAACCACACACTCTCTCAGTCAGCTGTGCCCTGGAGGGCTGGGTCTGCAAGCCTCTTCTCAGGCTGGGTTTGTGGAGAGCATCCCTTGGCCTGCCAGTGCTCTGAGGTGGTGTGTAGTCATTATAAACATGGGCTCTCCTGCTGGCCCAGCCGAAATTGGGGCCTAGCCTCAGATGTATTTGTTATCTGATGTTGGACAAGTCACTTTACTTCTTGATTTTTAGTTTCCTTAGTTGTAAATGGATAATTTACACAGTGTTGAGAGAGGTAAATCAGAGAGGGCCTGTAACATGCAGAACCCGGACCTGGCACATAGTAGGTGCTTCACTAAATATAAGCTGCTGTTGTTGCTCTATTCTCACTCTGAACAACTCCAGGAGACCTAAGCCTTCTCTATGGGTTTTGGGGACAAGTCCAGGACCAGGCAGCTCAGTATTGCCAGTTTCAGGATGGCAAAGAGCTTAGTCTGGGCTCCTGATTACTCTCTCTGGCTCTGTCAGCCAGACATGAGGATGGTACTCAGGTCTGTGTTGCCCAGGAGCGGCTAAACAGGGCCTTGTAGAATTCTTTTTCAGCCCCCACCCCGAAAGGTCTGCATCAATAATGGTTCTAGCCAATATTGACGGAGTACCCACTACATGCCAGATGCTGGATTTATTAATTTAATTCTCATAACCATTCCATAAAATAAATAAGGACCCTATTAACACAACTTTACATGGGATGAAATGGAGGCACAGTGAGACTGTGTTACTTGCTTAAAATTATACAGCCAAGTCAGAGCCACAGCTCGAACCCCTAACCTCTATGTCATTGTGAACAAAGGAGTTTAAGCCATTCCTCTTGCACGATGCATGAAATTTTAGTAACTCGCTGACAGCCTAGGAGGCTTGCTATTTCTCAGAGCCCAAGGGACCAGAGCCATCTGTTGGATGCTTATTCGAGGGAGCTGGTATGACTGTTTCAGGATAAAATGCAGAGAAATGGCATCACTTTTTTTTTTCCCTGTGGTAAAAATAACCTGCAAAGATGGGAATATCAAATGGGGCTGGGAGGCTGACATAGTAGGGAGGAAAGAGCTTGAGTGCTGAGGGCTGCACACCTGGTACCATGTCCTGCCATCTGCTCAATATGGAGACAGCATCAGCCTGACCTGTCTGGCCACCAGTATTAGCCTTCAGGAATGGGATCTCTTCCTCAAAGAGCCCTGGGCTCAAGGAAGCTCAAGGGGCAGAGTAAGGTCCACAGAGAGTCATGACAGTTCAAACCATATTGTCCCTTTACAGGATGCAGTAGTGACCCTACATGTTACCCACTCAGTGGAAGCCAGCTCCAGACACAAACTGGGCATTGCTTTTGATCATGAAACATGTTTTTAAAAATTAAAAAAAAAAAAACTGGAAGTAATTGGTGAGGCTAAGATTATGTTAATTTATGCAGTTTTCCCTGCTGCTAGGATTAAAAATAGCTTCCTTTCAGGAACACTAGAGCTGCTTACTGTCATTCTGCTTCCTAGGCCACCTCTTGTTGGGTTCCAGGGCTGGTAGGCTGGGACAAGGTATGAATTATGAGGTTCTCCATGACAGTTTTAGGCTCTGGAGCTTTGCTGAAATGGAAAGTAATGAGGTGTTTTACCTTCCAGCAAGGCATCTCACCAACTCTTCACTGGCACGTTTCATAGGACTTGATCTGCTTAACTTTAGTGAGAACTGATGTCAGCATTAAACACCCAGAGAAAGATTTGGTGATCTTTAAAAAACTTTCACAAATCTCATGCAGTGAAGCGCTCACACTTTGCTCTGCAAGGAAGGAGGATGGAACTTACTCAGTGTCACCCACTGGGACTCACAGTCAAGTCTAGCCCCTCCAAAGCCTTGACTCTTATGATATCTTCTTTCCCAACTCTGCTGTTCTGCATGTTGATTAGAGCTACCGTTGGTGTTCATTGTCATCAGATTTCATCAATACAAACACTGCTGGTATATTCTTCCTTTAGAGATAGCATAGACAGAGCTTCCCATAGGTTATGCAGGGCGTCTGGAAAATACTTTCTTACGGGCCCCTATCTGTATAAAAAAGCTTCTTGCCCAACATCAGTGTATTATACCAGCACCCTTTGGGTGGGCCAACCTCACTCAATCCCGTGAAAGAATAACAGTGCCCACCAGGAGAAGCAATCCTCTTATCTTCCTAGACAGCCACTGGGGTAATTCCTGGAGCTCCTTGGGGGCATCTGGCTGACATAATGAATGTGCAGAACTTCAGAGGTGTGCCCTGAAGGGAAAGTTGAGGACAGGTACTCTGACAGTTCTGGTTCAGGGTTAGGGCCACCTAGTTGGTCCCAGCCACTGCTGGGGGACTTAGAAAATTTTAAGGAAGGCACTTCACCCAAGGACAAACTAAGCACGGGGGCAAGAAAATATGAGGGAAAGAGAAAGAAGGGAGTTAATCTACGTGTTTGTTAAATACCTTTTGGGTATCAGGTATGGTGCTAGGCATGGGAAAAAGGGGGGCAGTGCAGGGTGCACAAGGACAGAATCCAGGCTTTCATGGCTTTTATAGCCTGGTAGACAAAATAGGCATTAATTACATTATGACAGGGAAGAGGAACAGGAAGAGGAGGGAAGGAAGGCGCTCCTCTGTCAAGTAGATAATTCCAGAGCAGGGTAACATGGTAGAAGACTTCGAGGTCAAAGAAACTGGATTCAAGGACCATCCTTGCATCATCCTAGCTCTGTGCTTCTAGGCACTTACACTCTGCTCAGTTTCCTCATCTGAGAAATGGAGTGAAGTGTTCCTACCCCACCGGGTGCCTGAACGTGATTAAATGAAACCGCACATGGAAAGCGCTTAGCAGGAAGCCTGACACACACACTGTTCTCAGCGAATGGTGGCTGTTACTAGTTATTATGTGACTTCTCAGACCAACACAGATCCAAAGCAGCTGATCAGGAGGCCAGAGATAAGGAGGCACTCTGACAGCCCAAGCCATGGCTGATGGTGAAACCGCTGACAACATGAAAGCCAAGGAAGAGGAGATGGAAAAATCCTCTGTCTCCGCAGCCCTTAGAGCAATTAGGGATGGTTGTGAGGTGAGCTTCCCTTTGCTGTCCCCTTGCTTTTGAGAAGATGAGAATGTATAATACACAATTCATGGATGAAAAGGTAAAATAAATGCTCGGGTGCTTTGAAAGTAAAGCTTCAGATATCTGGAAAATTCACTGACTGGGGATGCCTCCTTTCTAAGCAATGCTGGGAGAAAGAGCTACCTTGGGCTCACAGCAGGTCAGCTCCTCTAGGCCCATCTGCTCTGGCGAGGGTTTCCAGAGGAGCCCAGTGACATGGCTCCTGTCCCTCTCCTCACTCAGGGTCAGGTATGCTGTCCATACTACATGGCATAGGCCCAGGTTGAGAAGTTAACAACCCAAAGATGAGAGATCATTCCAAGAAGTGAGACAAAAGTCTCGGTTCTGGGTGGGCAACGTGGCCTTTATTCCACCTGGATGCAGGTGGGGTGAAATCAGGAAGGAATTTCACATGTGAGTTATGGCGGCTGGGGATTTAAAAGGTCAGAGGGGCAGGGATTGGTACATTCATTATTTCCTTGGTGGGACATACACTCAATTCTTCCTGGGTGGGTCAGTTATACCTGGGCAGGACAGTACATTCAACCCTATCAGAGGTGGGGCTGGGGCCTCTAGAAGTGTGTCTGCTGAGGACCCATTTGGAGCCTATCAGCTGCGCCCAGGCTGGATTTCCAGTTCTATAGATGTAGATCTTAAATGTGGGTGACAGATGTGGGAGAGGCACATCTAGGATATGAAAGAGTAACACCATCTGCTTGGTTCTGGAGAAAATAGGGTTGATGGTGGCTCTTCCTTTTGGGACACTATGGGTGTGTTTTCCAGGGAGGAAGCAGCATTTACAGCTAACACAGACCCCCACCCCTAAACCTGGTATTCTGACACCAGGCTTGGTAGGTGAAGTTGGCAAAGAGGACTTGTTTGCTAGGGGACACCAGGAAGGACAGTTCCTGGCCTTGAAGAGATTGAGAAAAGCTCAATCTCTGTCCTGCAGAGGAAGCCACATTAGTGCTTGGGCTTTGTGGCAGCTCTTTGAAGGTGTTTTAACAGCAACCGAGATGAAAGGTAAGTCTTCTGTTACTCTGATGTTTGACTGCCTCTCCCAAGCTGCCCACAATAGCACAGAGCTGTGTGTCGGAGTCCAGAATCACCCTGGAGCTTGGAAAATTAGGTAGGTTCTGTCCCCTGGGTTACATATTGGTACCTTTGCAGAATAGGTAGAAGATGGGTTTAGAACACACGGTTGATATCAGAAAGAGCATGGAATTGCAAAGTATAGGAATTCTACTCACTTCCCTGTAGTTCTCCTGACTTGGTCAGTAAAATTTAAAATCATATTGAACATTCACATATCCCAGATGCAATGCTGGTCTCTTCACATTCTCATCTAATCAACATAGCAACCCCAAGCATCCTCATCTTATTTGTATTTTAATGATGACAAAATGGGTAAAGAGAGGGTTAGGTGCCAAAGGTGACACAGCTACTAAATGACAGAGCAGGCTTCAAACTCTGGTCTACACCACTTAATTATTACTTTATAAATCATACTAAGGACTCTTGAACCCTCTGTTTTGAGGTTGAGTGGCAAATTTTCAAGGTAGGGGGGCACAGCAGCTGGCCCTCAGGCTGAATCAGGTCTATGGAGACATTTGTCTACCTAGCATAGTGTTTTTAAAAGTTTTTAAAATTCTTTTAGGTGAAGTTCTCTGTTTGCCACAGTCTCCACCTCTCCCAAATGTCTTACATCTGGCCAGTTTCTTGGGCCCTCTATAGGAATCTGAGTTTATAATCCCTGGCTCACCCTTCCTTTTGCTTATGTCAATGATTCAGCTAGAGAGGACTGGCATTATCCTAGGGAAAAAAAAAACCCTTTCCCTTCTGAACAAGGAAGAAAATGTTGGTGGTTCCAGACTCAGCTGGGGTGAGGAGCTTCTAAGGGGACCCTAGAATATACTTTTAGGCTCAGAATTCAGCTTTCATGAATTTTCATAGTGCATCTGAAGAGGATAATAGAGAGGAAATGCATTATCTGCTCCTTGGAGAGAGAAAGCGGAGTTCTACCATATTTATTGGTGCTCCAAGTTGGCACCCCCTGGAGGCAGCCATTGGACCTTGATGAGGAGCATTTGTGCTGTGCACATTTGGCTGCGCTCACTATAAACAAAGCACTAGGCGAAGTGAGAGATGACGGCCTGCAAGAATCTAGGATGATAAAACATATTCTCAAAGAATGAATTCAAGGCAAGCCTTACTGATTCGTGATGAGTCTTGGAGGGGTTTATTTAAAAGTAGGTAGGTAGCATTCTAGGAAAAGAAGACCCATGAGAAATGGCACAGAGGTCAGAAGACAAAGGGACACACGCAGGGAAGGAGACTTACTGATATTTTGGAAACCACAAAGGTGAAGAGTGTGACAGGAGAACCGAACCAGACAATACTCACTTTGGTAACCTAGTCAGCAATAATAACAGGTGTTTGCTGAGTGCTTATTGTATCGAGGGCATGTTATGAGCATGTTACATGTATGATCCCTTTCAATCCTCACAAGAAACCAATAACATAGACACTGTTACTGTTATCAACCTTCACAGATGAGGAAATTGATGCAGAGAGCTCAGGGTCACATTCCAGGTGACCCAGCTAGCATCCCAGGCATTCTGGTTCCATAGACCACACTCCCACTCTCTACTTTGAGCTACTTCCAACAGCAGCCAGCAATCTGCCTGGTAGGAGGGATGTGAGCTCAAAAGAGAGATGAGAGCCTATCATGACACCATTTTCAAAGACAGGAATGTAACCATCCTGGAATCAAGGATCTTCCCTGGATGGCCTCTTGTTACAGCTTTTATGTTTTTAGATTTTATTGTATAAAATTAAGATGTGCAACATGATATTTTGAGATATACAGTTGAATTCCCATAGTTGACCACCTCCCTACATTAACTCCCTCCTACCGTTTCTTACCTTATATACCTAATTTTCATAGACCAGACCCACAGCACATGTACACATCTGAACAGTAGGCCTAGTCCCTATGTTGACCACCTCCATCTTTTGACCAGTTTGTTACAGTCCTTTGGGTAGTCGACTTACACCCTTGCTTATATATATATATATATATATATATATATAGGCAAATGATTACTACAGGTAAACAATTTCATCTTTTATAGTTATTGTGTGTGTCTGTGTTAAGAGCACCTAAAATCTACTCTTAGAAAATTTCCAGCATACAACACAGCATCATTAACTATAGTCCACGTGCCACTCTTTAGATCTAGACTTACTCATACTATAGAATTGCAACTTTGTCCCTTTGACCTCCATCTCCCCATTTCTTCCTTGTCGCCCTCCATACTTCTAGCAGCAAGCCTTTTACTCTGCGCTTCTATGTGTTTGACTTCTTTTTTAGATGCCACATTTAAGAGAGATCAGAGATCATGTGATATTCTTTCTGTGCCTGGCTGGTTTCACTTTAACATAATGTCCCTCAATTTCATCCGTGTTGTTGCAAATCATGGGATTTCCTTCATTGTAAAAGCTGAATGCTATTTCATTGCATATTAAATATACACCACGATTTCTTTATTTATCCATCAATGGACACTGAACTGTTTCTATATCATAGCTATTGGGAATAATGCTGCACTGAGCATGGGAGTGCAGATACCTTGGCCATGGGCCGATTCCATTCCCTTTGGATATGTTCCTGGAAGGGGGGTTACAGAGTCATATGGCAGTTCCACTTTTCATTTTTTGAGGAATTCCTAGACTGTTTCTCATAATGGTTATATCAATTGGTAACCCCAACTACAGTGTGCATGGATCCCCTTTTCTCCACATCCTCACCAGCACTTGCTATCTTTTGACCTGTTGGGTGACAGACATACTAAGAAGTGTGAGGTGGTATCTCACAGTGGTTTGGATCTGCATTGCCCTGGTGATCAGTGATGTTGAGCACCTTCTAATATACCTTTTGTCCCCATACAGTTCTCTCTTTTCACACTGACCCCTTCATAAGCCCATTATGCTCCAGTCCAACCAAACCTTTAGAAGACTGTGATCTCAGCAGTCCTGTGGACTTGGGGTCAAAGGAAGAATCTACCGTTTCTTACCTTATGTAACTATGAATGAGTCACTTAAGGTCTTTTAGCCTCAGTTTCCTAATCTGTTTGGTTGTTTTTTTTGTTTTTTTTTTTGAGACAGAATCTCAAGCTGTCGCACTGAGTAGAGTGCCATGGAGTCATCATAGCTCATAGCAATCTCCATTTCTGGGGCTCAAGCGATCCTCTTGCCTCAGATTTTCTATTTTTAGTAGACACGGGGTCTTGCTCTTGCTCAGACTGGTCTTGAACTCATAAGCTCAAGCAACCCACCTGCCTCAGCCTCCCAGAGCTCTGGGATTACAGGCATGAACACCTATACCCGGCCGCAGTTCCCTAATCGGTAAAATGGAGGTGATGAGAGTACTTGCCTCATAGACTCTTTGTGAGAATTAAAAGAGATAAAAGCAAGGTATTTAACAAAGAGTCTGGCACACAGTGCCCAATAAACAGCCACTGGAGTGTAGAATTAATTTCACATGTGGTCATCGCCTACATCTGGGATGGGCAAGGGTGTGGGTGTTGTTTACAGTGAGGACTCCTGAACTGCCTACTACCCTCTGTCTGAGGTGCTCCAGATAGGACCTGTGCCTGGGTTCTTCCTTGCTCTGCCTGGTGCTTGTGTGGATGGTGCACTGGTGCCAGGGAGGCTATCAGAGCTGATTCCTCTGCACCAGGGCATTCCTCCATATCAGCCCTGCCCTTCTCTGGGTAGTGGGAGTAGGTATCCTTTGATCTTCATGTCACAGACAAGAAGGAATCAAGTTGCACCCCAATGCAAACGTTGTTACCCTCAAATTAACCTGAAATTAAAAAAACAAAACAAAACAGAAAAGAAGGAGCTTCTCCTGTCCTGCCCTATTCACACCATCGAGGAACAGGTTGGCAGCTACAGCTCTGGAGTGAAGAGCCTGAGAGGCATGCAGACAGGCAGACAGCCCCACGTTCCTGTCCACTTCGGTAGCTGTCCTGGGAAGCTGTGGCTACTACTGCCGCCTGGTGGCATTTCGCAGCAACACATGCATGGAGACTTCCCCTGTTATCTGATTAAAAGCCACAGAGCTCCTGGGCAACCTGGGAATTGAAGGTCAGATTCAACCTGCTCACAGTACAAAGGGCAAGGCTGAGATCAGAGGCTGGAAAATAACACGGTTTAGGAGAAAAACCATTGTGAGAAGAGTCATGGGGCCTCAGTTCAAATTCTGCTCCCCATTTAAGATTTTGACTGAACTTCTATGAGTCTGTTTCTTATCTAAAATATGACAAAAATCCTCCAGATTTATTCACATGGCCATTGTGAGGCTCCCATGAAGGCCTTTATCAATTGTACAGATGTGAAAGGTGGTGGTCATGGCAGCTACATCGGCAAAGTAAGGTCAGGACTCTGAACTTGTGAATCAGGGGTCTGGCTTGGCACAACCAACCACCACTGAGGGCTACCAAGGAGAGGATATGTGTTCCTCCCTCGTTGCTGGCCTGGGATATCTCCAGGGTGGTGAGGTGCTGGGGTTTCCACCTCTGCTGTGAGTCCCTGGTGCTTTGTCCCCCCTGGGTCTTGCCTCACCCAAGGGAAGCTTTGGGTAAAATACCAAGTGCCTATAATTCTCAGTTCAGAACATGGAGAGCTTGTGTCTGGATTTCCCCAAAAGATAAAACTCTGGGTTTGAATGAAGGACAAGAGGCAGAACTCCAAGGTGAGTCCACATAAAAGGATTGGGCTCAGCCCAGAGCTTCCTCTCCAGCCCCAGGAATGTGATGGTATCTGGACCTGGACACAGGCATTACCTCATTTCTTCTGCAGATGGACAAAGGGCCTGCTGTGCAGCATCAGGCTTTCATCCTAGCAGCTTTTTGCTGTACTGCTCAGGTCCAGCTTGCTGTCTGGACTGGTCCAGCCCAAGGAGCCTCAAGTATCTAATTGCTCCACCAGCATGGAAGGTTTGGGTCAGGCTGGGCTTCTCCTCCTCAGGCTCTAATGCCAAGCCCAACTCATGGGCATGGGGAGGAAGAGTCCTCTTTGGGTTGTAATGTGCTTCTCTGGCCATGACATCCCCCTTCCCCTGTGTCAGCTACAGAGACAGTTGATTTTATTCAACTGACAGAGCACTTACTATGTGCTAGGTGAGGTACTAGATATTTTCACATACATTATCTCATTTCTTCCTCAAAGGAGCCCTAGAAGGGTGGTGTGAATGATCCCATATTACAGATGAAGAAACTGAGGCTTGTAGCAGTTCAGTCACTCAGCCAAGAGGGAACGTGATTTTAAACCCAAACTTCTACCTCTAGAATTTGTTTTTGTGCAATCTTAAAAGTGAAAGGCTTGCTAGAAAGAGACCTGGAATGAAGGCCCAGGGTACAGGTCACTCCCAGGGGTGAGTCCTGAGCAGACAGTAGAGGATGCCATTGACACATTTTGTCAAAGACCCACGGAAATGCTCCCCAGTGCCAGCTGTTGGTTCTCACTTCTTTCATTTCTCTGTACTCAGTACATCCAGAACGTTAAATTCTTTTTTTTTTTTTTTAATTTCAGATTGTTATGAATGTTCAAATGTTTAGGTTACATTGTTTTCATTTCCAAGGTAAAAATCAAGTTGTAGTTGAGGTCTTCACCCAGGGGGCGTGCCGAACACCCTCACATTGTGCACATTAGGTGAGATCCTGCCAATCACCCTCCTTCCTCTCCCCTCCTCTTCCCTCTTCCTCACTAGACTGTACTTGTGTTTTTCTTTCCTGTGGACTTGTAGTTATTTTTATATATATTGGTTTCATATTAGTATTGAATACATTGGATACTTTACCCCCCTTCTTATGATACTTAACTAAGAAAAATGTGGTTCAACTCCATCCAGGTAAATACAAAAGGTGTAAAGTCTCCATCTTTTATCATGGCTGAATAGTATTCCATGGTATATACCACAGCTTGTCATTCATGGGTTGATGGGCACTTGGGTTGATTTCACATGTTGGCAGTTATTAATTGAGCTGAAACAAACATTCTAGTGCAAATGTCCTTGTGTAAAATGATTTGTGTCCTGGGTAGATACCTAGTAAAAGAATTATGGGATCAAATGGAAGGTCAACTTTTAGTTCTTTGAGAATTCTCTACGCTGCTTTCCATAGAGGCTGTATTAATTTGCAGTCCCGCCAGCAGTGTAAAAGTATTCCCTTCTCTCCACATCCACGTCAGCATCTTCAGATTTGGGACTTTGTGATGTGGGCTAATCTCACTCGGGTTAAGTTATATCTCAGAGTGGTTTTGATTTGCATTTCTCTGATGATTATGGACGATGAGCATTTTTTCATGGGTTTGTTCAGAATATTAAATTCTGACACTGCTTTTATTGGGGCCCATTTGAAGACAGTGAGTGAGGGCACCGGGGTGAGGGTGGAGGAGCACTACCTGCCTTCTGAAGCCATAATTAGTTCTCTGTTTATAGTTTCCATTAGCTCTTATCATTTAAAAGTTAATATGTAGAGTCATTTTTCAAAAAGATTTACAACAAGGGCATGAAATAAATAGAAAACATCCATGTTTCTTGCAACCAACCTCATTCCCACTGTCATAGAAATGACCTCTGTGAACAGATTCTTGTGTATTGTTCCAGAAAATTTGAATACAGTTTTTTGAATACAAAATTTGAATACAAACAAGCATATTCAAATACTTGTAATCCTTTCTTCCCCCACTTGGAATTTCACCATCCTCACCATCCTACAGAGGTCTTTTTCCTTACTTCATCAACTCTTAAGACATCTCCCAGCACAGAGGTCAAACACCCCCTCTTTAACTCCTGTGTTGCAGGCTGTTCTATGGCTACCGGCTCTACACGGTTTATTGGCTATTACCCTCCTGGTTGTTCTGATCTTTTGCCATCATGAACAATGTACTCGATATACCTGTATCTTTGCACTGTTGCACATGAAGGATTAGAAGATAGATGGATTTCTGAGTGGTGCCTCTGGCTCAAGGAGTAGGGCGCCAGCCCCATATGCCAGAAGTGGCGGGTCCAAACCCAGCCCTGGCCAAAAACTACAAAAAAAAAAAAAAAAGAAGATAGATGGATTTCTAAAGGCAGAACTGTTAGATGAAAGTACACGCTTTTTAAATTTTGCTAAATACTTCCAAGTGTTTCTCCAGAGATTGGTACCACAATACACTCTCACCAACATTGGGAGTAGAAAGGACCTCCACCTAGAATACAGGCCCAGTAGTTAGATGGAGCAACTGCTTAGGAGGCAGGATTCCAGAGGCACCCAGACTCCGATCATGTCCCCACTCTTGTTTGGAACTTCCCCCTCCAGCCTGCCATGGTATCTGGAATTCTCATACATTCTTTAACCTGGGACATTGTCTCCACAAGGCTCAGGTGTCTAGTAGGGATAGTTATCAGTCTCAGGGGAATAAATCTGGGCTCTGCAAGGGTAACAAGGGAAGCCCATTTATATTTATTAACAAATGGAGTATAGAGGTAGTTAGGCTACATTCTGACTTTCACGGACCCTCAGTACTTTTGCCACCATGTACTCCTTCCTTCAGTTTAAAAAAAAATAAAGTATATTTAAAAAATACATTTTATGATTGCACTTGCATAAGACAAATATAATTCAGGCTGATTGTATTTATTTTTATTCTATAATTTAAAATATATATATATATATTAAAATATTTCTCTGGGCCCTTAAAACTATCATGAGACATTAGCACTGTGCCTAATGGGTAAACTGGCCTTGAACATGGTCCCTAGAGTAGCACTTAACATACCTGCTTCCCTATCTGTTTTTACCCCTCCTCTCCCTGGCTTTTGACATTGAAAAAGTGTAATTTAGGCTATATTGAGAGTAGCCAGCCATTCTAAAGCACTGGACAATAGTTAGGCTGATAATAATCACTTAACAACTGACTTCCTGCAAATCCTGCAATTTCTGAAGTGTTTTCATTAACATGATTTTCTTCAAGTAGTATGCCCATTTTACAGATTAGTAAATGGAGGCACTGAGCTAGAAAAAAGACAAGCAATTTGTCCAAGATATACAGCAGGTAAGAAATTGAGTTATAGAGTCAAATGCAGTCTCAGCCCACCACTGTCCAGTGGGTTTGACTTGATCTCATGACACATCTTTTTTCTCAGAACATTTCATATTTTGGGTGACTTTACTGAAGACATACAGTGCCACATTCTGACAGGTGCACAATTGAAGCTCAACATATTTGGGTGACATATGGAAGCTGATTGCAGCCATGGTTCCCGAATCTCTCCTCAAGTAACTGACTTCAGTTTGTGTGTGTATGCTTTTTTAAAATGGAGTAAAATGGATTGTCACAAATGCCTGGAATCTTATTTTAATGTAAGTAGAGCACAATTAGAAATTCAGAATTAGACAACCTAGCATTAATTACCTCTCTGCTACACTTTATTTATGGAGTGTGCTATCATTAACAGAGAAAATGCTAGAAGGCCACGAAGGAGAATTGATCAAAGGAAGGTGGATTTAATAAGAAGTTGTGGATAGCAAAACTAGAAATAGATAGACCAGATAAGATGGCTGACTGAAGCCAGCTTTCCACAGAGGCTCCCGTCCAGAAGGAGAGTTAAAGGACAGACATTTGGCAAGTAACCTGGTGGATTAGAGCTGTACCAAGAGAGAAGGCTGAAGAATGCACATCAACCCTGCTGAGGTGAGCTGCGACCCCCAAGGATACAAACAAAAGGGCTCACTCCCCGATATTCTGAAGCCACACCCCCTATCTCCCTGGGCAACCAGAGGAGGCTGGGCATCTACTCATGTGGCAACCACCACAGAACAGATCTGGGACGGAAACGCAGGCCCCATGAGACTTCAACCCAGAGTAACTGTTTCACTGGGGTTGAACAGAGATCAGCTGAAAACAAGACAGAACCACTTAGCTTCACCACACCAAACAGGTGCCCAGTTTCTCAGGCCATAGCACTGTATGGTTCCTCGACAAAGCTCCAGGGGAAAAATCAAACGGTGTAAAACAATCCTGGGGCAGAATCAGTGGAAAAAACGCTGGTAACATGAATAACCAGAATAGATCAACCCCCTCAAGGAAAGATATGGCACATGTAACTGAAGATCCCATTCATAAACAGCTGGCCGAGATGTCAGAAATCGAATTCAGAATTTGGATTGCAAACAAGATTAATAGAATGGAGGAAAATTTAGAAATAGAAATTCAAGGAGCAATTCAAAAGTCGGAATTAG